>OENM01001633.1:0-18234 GCA_900239745.1 Rotaria magnacalcarata | reverse complement strand
TGACATATTTGTTTAATGTAGATTTGCCAAATGAAAACTATTTTACGAATTTTAAAACGAGATACCTTATAGGAGAGATGCCTACATGCAGGAATCACGAAAATGGGGGAGTGTAGGGGGTGTGTGTGTGGTGTCCCCTCCAATAATTGAAAATTATTTATTATTAGCCACCAAAATAGATAGTATGTTTTTGAATTTTTAAAGTATCTCCGTAAGATATTTTCACAAACATCTTCAGAGGCGCCTTGAGTGAAAATGGTAGTCAGGAAATGATATTTCTATAATAATCGACAACTATTGTTGAGATGTCGATGAACAGCATGAAGTTCTATGGTAAGTTGCAGAAATTAGCTGGGTTTTCACTCAAAACTCTGGCTTAAACGATGATTTTTGCAAGAAAATTGTTAAATACTAAAACTTTTCGCTGCACATAGAAGTAACCGTATGGGCCGCCTCACCTTGAAAATAACTATGATCTTTCTGTTTTATGGAATACTTTACTACTTCCTGTCTCCTGAGCGACTTCTTTTGTGAACAGTTGTTACTAGCGCGGCCATGTTCGGCGGAAAAATTGCTAAGATTTATTGCAACACTATTTTGCTTTCGCGAACAATAGGGAAAAGAAGTTTTACACGAGTCTGACATGAGGACAGTGTTTGGTTCACAAAAATAACAGCTGCGTGACCTCAGCTAACTTAGAAAAACTTCTAACTTAAGTTCAATTTTCCTTCGAAATAGTCTAGTTGGAAACAATCGTCGCCAGCGTGACCACCTTCAGTAGTAGAAGTATGGCGAATTTTGTAAGAAGGTTGCACGAGAAAAATTATCATTAGGTCTGACACGAAAATATTTTCTTTCTCCCAATTTGCCTATTTCATGACTCTAACATCCACCATCGCAATCCTGGCACTTTTGCGCAGGCACTGTCTATATGTTTACCTTGAAAAGTATGTTTTTTTTTAAAACAATCATTTTGAGGGAGTCTTTAATGCATATATTAAAGAAATTCCTTTTTAAACCTTTCAAAGGTAAAGAGTTCTTCAAACCAAAATATTGCATCAATCGTCGTGAAGTATTAAAGAAAGAATGACCTTTAGATGTGAACAGCACTATAATAAACAAATTCTCAAATAAATCATACTAATCAAAACAAAAAAAAGTGATAGTCATTGATTGAATAATAAAATAACATGAATTTAAGATTTAATTAGATTTATTTTTAATTAAAAAAGAAAATTATTTTTTTCAGGAAGTTGTCAGACATCAATCAACATGAATAAAGCACGTGCAAAAGTATTTGCTCATCTTATTTCAATGCCTGTTCAACTTAAATATCTTCTAGTTGAAAAGATTGAATGGATTTTTCATATTGTTCAATATGTAAGTATCTATTATATGTTTGATCTTACTTTGATAATATGGAGACACAACTGGATGAAGAGAATATAATCATCCGCATCCACACAACCTCAAGAAAGAACGAAGGTTTTATTAATTGCTATTGTTTACAACTATAGCACATGCATATAATCTATTAATTAAAAAGTACCTGCATTCTTTTGCTTTCAGTGGAAGAATTGTTTTTCAAAACTCTACCGGCCATTTGTTTTTGCACACTACGGTATGTTGACGACCGAACCAAACTTTTGATCCAGTTTCTCTTTGAAACTGATTTATTTTCCTGGAACTATTGAGTAGATTGTATCGCTTGATAAAATATCAACTAGTTCTCATTGTAATATTAAGAGACAATTTTCGATGTAACAGAATATAGCTAGGTCCCTTTTGCATAATTTATTTAGTCTACCGAAAGATTCATAATTATTCACTATTCGTAACAGAAAATTTTCAGAAAGAAAGACAGAAAAATTTAGGGAGAGAGGAATTCTCGAGTTTGTCCTTCCTGATCGAAGATGTCAGCACTTATTTTCTGCTTACATTCCATCATAATAATTAGAAAACGACCATACTACTTAAGCGAAGATTTTAATATAAATGAACAAGTCTAACAATTATTCAATTTTTGCTCTTTATATTAATTATTCATTGGATCTCTAATTTATTAAATCGATTGATTTAAAAAAATTTTCTAATTTTGTAAAATATATTCATACACTTTTTATTTTATTTTGTAGGCATCAAATGATCTAAAAGAAAAAACACTGAGCACTGTTCAATGTGCTGAATTTGGTATTCCCAGTTGTCATTATGGTTCGAATGAATCGATTCATATTGGTAAAAATCTTGTACCTTTTCTCAGTACTTATATGCCTCATTTACAAATATTACGTCTTTGGCGACCAGATGATTTTCCTTGGACATCTAGTAAGTTTATTTTAAACGAAAATCTAATATCGATAGATTAACAAAAAAAAGTTGTTGATTGTTAGATGATCCATCTTCTTTCTTTTCCCCTTTCTTTGTGTTCTTCGTCTTTATTATTTTGCAGATCTAAATATATGCCAAATTGAGTTCTTTTTATTTTTATCTTGATAACTTCTTTTCTTATAGCCTCGAATTCTCAATTTTAAGAATATTATCTTAAAGCATGCCTAAATACCTTTTAAACTGTCATTATTTAATTCATTTACTGAATAAAGGGTACCTTTTTAAATTTTACTTTGATCAGTCAGGATTATGAGATAATTCATTTAAAACATAAATCAAATATCTAATTCTAATCTTTGGTTTGATATCAATACAGTTCTATCACTTAGTCTTGCACAACTCTATTTGTATAAGACAAAGTCGAAATAAAAAATTAGATTTACATCAAATTGACAAGCGAATGCCATTTGAATACGATTTTCATAAAAAGATAGTACATTTTAATTTGTTCTCTTTACGTTAAAACTCTCGCCGAAGATTCATTGAATGATTCCTTTATTCTATTCTATAAATTTTTTCTTTCATTTGATACTCCATAAGCGATTGTCTGTTATCGTTCATTAACACCTACAATATGCTATTTTCTATATATTTTCACCTAGTCTCTTATGTTTTCCGATAATAGTTCTTTTATTGTAAATCAGTAGCGCATCCAAAGATGGAACGAGGATACAATCACACACCTCCCTCGCATTTCTGGCTGAATTCACGTTTTTTTTGCTAGTCATTTTTCTTGAAAACGTTATATTTTGCTCTTATCTACATTCGTTTTTCCCTCTCTACCTTTTCAAAAATTTCTAAATTCGTACTTAGTGATGTACCGATACTGAAAGGGCTGGGCTTGGTAGATCCCTAACCGCACTGTTATAAATAAATATTGGAAGCTGTTGTCATATGTAATTTTGTATTTATTAATACGGGAATTATATCTTCTTATATTAATCTGAAAAAGGGATTAAACATTCCCCCATGTTATCAAACAGAATTCAAAGCAAAATAAAGTTAAAATGCTACCCAGAATTTAAAGTAAAGAATGTAATTATGTTCTATTAAATAAAATAAAATAATTTCTAATTGAAGAAATTACCCATAATATAAACTCATATTATTATTCTTTTTATTTTTAGTTCGACCCAATATTATACCCGGATACTTTCATTATATTGATGTTTCACAATGGGTAGAATCTTTATCAACATCAGAATCGATTGGTATAGAAATAAAAATAGTAAACTAAATAGAAAAAAATATTTCTTTATTTTATTTTTAGCGCAGCATGTAAATGTTTTTGAAAAAGATCTTGGCCAATTAATTGAAACATTAAAACAACTTGTTTTTCTTGATATTCATGGAAAAATCGATCGTGAAAAAGCTCAAGTATATTGTTCTATGATTAAAAGATGTTTTTCTCATAGCCAAGTGGATGTCAAATCATCCAGATTTCGTCTTTGGATATAATTTCTTCTATATTTATATAATCATTGTTTATTAAAGATTATATATTTTGTTTTCATTTATCTTTGTTAAATAAAATCTTATAATATATTAATTAGTTTTGATTACATATCAACCTAGAACAACATTTATTTCACTAATACATGCTTACAATTTTATTTTACTTTCTGAAAAATAAAATACCTTACATGATAGAAGATATTGATTAAAATTTCATGAACTGATCTGATTTGAATGAGTCTTTCTCTTTTAAAAATATTTTTTTATCAATACTATACACATAGTTAGTCTCAACTCAATTGTATGCTTCGTCTACAAATAACATGTCTTTGATCTTCAGATAATTGTTTTCGAATATCTAATAGATTTATTTTAAATAAATTAAAACTTAATCACAATGTATTTATAAAATTTTATGATATGTATCTTTTATCTTTTTTCATTGCCGGATTTGTAAACATCAACTAGAAATTTTGTGTATAAGTTATTATGTTTTTACTGTATAAAAGAAACTTCAAATATAAGAAATGAAGTTTCGTATAGAAAAATTCTACATACGGTTTATTAAAAGAGGTAAATAATGGATAAACGAAAACAGTTGAATCCAATCATTTTATTTTTCGTTCTAATTCAATTGATATACTTCAAATATACTATCCATTCTGTATTTCTTTACCATTATTCAACAAATATTATTTCATACAAACAAGGAAAAGAGCAGATAATTATTAGAATGAGTCTTGAAAAAGCATCATCATCATCATCTCATCAATATAAAACAGCATCAGACACAAATACAGCTCGTAATACAGATATACAAATCGATACTCAAGCGACGTATGATGGTAATATTTTTCTGAAAAATAAAGCTTTTTAATAATAATTGTACACATATTCTAGAGTTTTTAAAGAGTTCTGAGGTATTTGTTAATGAGGAACCAGATATAAGCAACACAACAATTTCAACTAATGGCTTATCAACATGTTTATTTTTCTTAATTAATTTTTATCTTGAAGATAATCATTATTGTTTATTGATACATCATGAAAAACTTTGTAATTAAAAAATGTCAGCACCACATCTTCTCACGCATTTATTGGATGATATTGTGTATCATATCAAAAAAATTCTACGTAGAAAATTTGATGTACAACAACCATTCAAGTTTACTAATATTAAAAATATCAATTTACTTGTTGGAGGAGGTACACCTACAGAACATAATAATATTAGAGAAGCATTTGGTTTACTAATTACTCGAAACCAATCCACATCAGATATACTATTAAACTTACTGAAACAAAATCAAGATTGTGAATATTTAGTTAATAAATTATTTAATCATACAACAATATTCAGTCCAACTAGTTATTTTCAAAGTGTTAAAGAATTAGATGAACAACGAAGTTAGGTTTATTCTTATAAATATAAAAGTATAACTTATTTTTATTAGAAAATCCAAATAAAATCAATTGTATACCACCACTTGATTTATGGTTATTAAATAATTGTCAAAAAAAAGAATGTTATTTAGGTATTCGATGGGATGGAAATAATTATCATATCGATTTAGCTTTAATGAAAATTGATACATCAAATTACACGATGTAAATCAATATCAATGGCAATATCAAATAAATCAAATTGGAATATTAAAAAATAGTTTATCTAATGAACCTGGTATTTTAGAAAAATTACAAAAAGCATTATCATGTATTAACCCAAATGCATTATATATTTTACCATCTGTATCAGAATTAATTGAGTATGTTATCATTAAGTTTTTTAGGATAGATAATTAAATAAAATCCTATACCATAGTCTATTCGAGAATAAAATATTGGATAAAATCATGACTTAAAAAAAAGTTATATTTTATCTAAAATTATTAAAATATCCATTAAAAATAGAATGTTTAATTTTTTTTTAAACTAATTAGTATATATTCACACAATTTCGTTTTTTTGATATAGTTATTATTGGCAACGTGCTCCATATAATGACGATATTGATGAAGATGAAGATGAAGATGATACAAATGATTAATTCAATATACTCTTAAAGTAATTCATTGTTATTTTCTAAATCATTTAAAATTTTCCAACAAAAGAATTGTATGTGTGATTTGTAATTAAATTTTAGGTTATTTTATGTATTAATTAAATAATTAAACATTTTACTATTTTATTTAATCTTTATGATATCATGTATTAGTCCGTAGAAAACAAATATTCAATGATCAAAATGGACAAATATGAGCTCATCACCATGTATCAATAATATTAGATAAAGATTTTGAAGATTTATCGTCAATAAAATTTCATATTAAAGATTGGTATGATTATCAACATCGATCATGTTTTCATACATATACAAGACATACAAATGCTGTACAAAAAATGTAATATTTTCTTGTTTCTGCTCATCTATTTCTTACTTGTTCAATGAATTTTGAAGCTAAAATAAATCACATTAATACAAAAAACAAATTATTTTTCATATTTGAAGTGCTTAGAATTTTATAACAAATGTCGTTGTATGCGAAAATATGCTGAACCTAGTCAAGTGCTACATGACATTAATTTTAATAATACAAGAATAGAACTTCATTCTGGTTCATATAATAAAAATGCTAAATTATGGAATACAAAAATTGGTATGAATGACACGTTTTTAAATTAAAATTTTAATTGATACTGTTATATATTGGTTAAAATCAAGAGTAAATTTTCCACCCGAAAGATACCTTATTGTCAGCGAAGTTAAGGTTAACAGCATTTATTCGATTGCGAAATATTTGATAAAAAAGTCTTTGTTTAGTTGTTACTCTGATAATTCAGATAGGCATTAATCTTTCGTTTAGTTTGATATTCGAAGAAGTGATGTTGTAGAAGAATATGATCGAGATTTGGGTGATACTAATAAATTAACATTTGTTGATAGAATTCGTCGTATTATTTCACTATTTGATGGAAAACGTATTTGTATATGTAAATGGTAAGAAAGAGTTGTTTAGAAATATTTTTAATGAAAGTATTAATTGTTTTTAAGGAGTATTGTTAATGACTTTAAATATATTGTTAATCTTACTATTTATGTATTCAATCCCCACTATTGTTCAATGATGAAATTGTTGGTTTACTTTGAAATTTTAATTTAAATCTATATTGAATTTTTCAGATAAATAATTGGCATTTCAAAGGACAGTTAAATTTGAATAATGAAACTATTAGACTATTTCTCATATAAAAGTAAAAAAAATTCCAAAAATCATAGGGAAAATAATCATTTATCTATTATTCAAGTAAATTGATATTGCTGTTGATAAGTACTTGACGATGTATGCAATATATTTTTGTCAGTTGATATGTCCTATGTAATAAGTGGTGATGCAAATGAATATTTAATTATTTCGGATTGTAAAATAACATATTTATTTGAAATGTTTTTTAATAAATAAATGAATGTAGAATATTTTCAAGGTAAAAACGTTTTATTTTAACAGAATGCGGAAATTTTCGATCTTAATCGATCATTTTCAACCTATATACCAGAACTTTTACAACAGAGATGTTATAAAACATGACAACAAAATTGTGAATGAAAAGATGAAAATATCTTGACATTTGAAGTAGAAATCTTAAACATGAATTATACATTTAAAAGAGTAAGTTTATAGGTATTTGGAACAAGATCTAAGTTATTGATGTCAATGTTTATGATGATTAATGTTCATAGTGTTAGTACTTCAAATGTCAAGATATTTTCATCTTTTTCTTCACAATTTTTTTGTCATGTTTTGTAACATCTCTGTTGTAAAAGTCCTGGTATATAGGTTGAAAATGATCGAAAATTTCCGCATTTTGTTAAAATAAAACGTTTTTGCCTTGAAAACATTCTGCATTCATTTATTTATTAAAATTGCATTAAAATCTCATGTATTATTGTATTTATACCAAATTTATTTGAATGATTTGAAGTAACGATGATATACGATGGATTGATACTTAATGATATTAGCATGACCAATTAAAAGATCTCACAACTTTTCAATAAAATGGTATATTGGTTGATTTATTTATTAATATATAAATTGAACTAAAACTTATTTATACAAAGTCTAAAGTAAAATAAACGCAGAATTGTTCAGATTTTTTTCTATCATTTCCATATGACTTTATTGTAATTACTTGTAGAGAAAAATTACATAAATAAACAGAACAACGATATATAAATTGTTATATTGCTTGTTTCTTCCTCTTTTGTTATTTGTGTATTGATAGTATAAACGTAAATTGTTGATTGACGTCTGCAAATTTTCAATGGAATCGTTCATGTCTCAATCACTCACATCAATACGAAGATTTCGAATGTATGATATAATTACATGTGAGCAAACGTTCCAAGAAGTCAACATGTTCTTCTGTTGTCTTACGATTTTCAAAGTTGAATAGAAACGGAACGACAAGCGTCGTTAATCTGGTCTTAAGTACTTCATTTAAAATCCATACTTTCGTTGACTAAATATCTTCTTTTAATGAAACTGTATTATACATACCAAACAATTTCATCAATTAATTAATTTCGGTGATCTAAAATTGTTTAGAAATTTTATCTCATTTTAAATAAAAGACAAAAGAAAATAGCTGAAGAAATCTTTCAAATCATTCTAACAAAAAAATGAGTCAGAGTTACATCATCGGTAAAAGAGGACAAGATGTTGCAGTGACAGAATGGGTGTGGGTGTGAGTCTTGTAAACTGCGACCGTTTTCGACCGTGCTAAAGGGTCTCATCATGAAGCTTTACCCTTTGCATCTGTTCAAATGATTTCAAAATCATAAACAAAATACATAATCTGTTCGAGAGTGGGCGTGGGGTATGTGCTTACATTTTCGCTTCTGACCCACAACCGGACCCATACCTTTGTTTACCGAATCTGCTTAATTCGAGTGTAAGGGGCAAACCGCTTCTACACTTTTCAATTGCGCGTTAGTGAAAAAGTACCACGTGAATTTCAAAGATATCATGCGGTTATCAAATTATCCATAAACTTCATTTCGAAATGACCTAAAAATGTGGGTGTGCTTATTCTTTGTGCAACATATCTGCTCACTTTCCGTTACTTACATGAAAAAATAGCTTAGCATTCGAAACTTCAATTCTACTACAAAACTCCAATTCCAAATAAAACGTGACTTATGTTGTTTATGCTAATAAATTTTTCTGTTACGATTTTGAAGATTCGAATCTTCACCTTAGGTCCCCTAATATATATATATATCGAGTACAAAGGCCCCATCAAGAACATGCCACAGGTCGCTATAACCATGCGACAACAAACAGGCGCCCACACCCTCACCCTCACCCTCGAGTGATAGTAGTTACCACTTACCGGTAATAGTAATGGGAGTATGATATCTCTAGGCACAGCCAGTTGTGACAGCTTCTTCGATCGCACTTCTCATCCTCCTGTATTTATAAGTGAACACATGTTGATCTGTTTTTTAATTGATTTTATGTTTTCAGTCTCAGATGAGGAAAAAGCCGAAGTTTCTAGTGCAAGAAAATTTCAGTTCACTTCAAAAAGTATTACAGGTGTCATCTGGTTGTGGAACTATGAACAAAGCGGGGGTTCATCGTCTACATTAAATGATTGGAGATGGATAGTCCACTTCTTTGTAATTATATCAAAAATGCAGGATTGTATACTAAAAGAGAAGTAAGAATTTAATAGCATTTCTTCTTCATCGGGGAAGTTCGAATAGCTGGATACATCCACAGCATCGGCATAGGGTATGATATCAATTTTAAATAGTACATTGCCATCATATATCTCAGCCACTACTGAATTGCGAGTCGTCGAAGTAAACGCTGGAAATGTCATATGATCCGCGCTTCCTTCCGCTTCTCGATATTGATCAATCATATCTTCGGTTAGATTTGCAGAGCGATATACAGTCATTTTATCTTTACTTCCATGTTCTGGCAATGCACTAAGAAAAAGAGCAAACGAACCAAATGTACTTACTTTTGACCATAAAATCTTAGATTTTTCTGAATCACCATCGAATCACATACATTCATTTAACTTTCTATAGAGAAAACTTTCTTTCGTATAAAGAAAAGCACACTTTTTCGCCACTTCTTCAAGAGTTCCATTTTTAATATTGATTAATTCTTGAGCCATCTCTTTGCTCTTTTCGTCTCCTTCAGTAATAAGACCTTCAGCTGCTTTTTCGACCATCTGTCGACGGATGGATTCATGCTGTAATGACGAAGAACGAAGATTAAAACAACTCTCAACATCAAGTAGAAAACAACGTAGTCCGTTTTTGCCCCACTGCCCAAACGATTTTGTTAGCGGAAGCGGAGTCGGTAATAGCCGTTCATTTCTTTGTGATTCTGTTTGATTTTTCCGTGGTCCTATGTCGCATGTAACTCGTTTAACTAGCCGCTCTCTTTTCCCATTCCAGTTTGATATATGAACAAAATGCTTAAAGTCTATACGATAATCGTTCAAAATGACCTCTGTTGCTTTTTCTTGATATTTTTCTTCAATCTTCACTGTTTCGATGTTAGAATAGGAAGTCCACTTATCTGTTTCTATCTCTTCTTTTTCAGGAAAGTACCATGGATCATTTTTATTCGTTTTCCATAGCCAAGTGACAGAAGAAACGAAGTCTTTTGCTGTCATATCTTACACGTTATCAGAGAAGTAAGCAAAGAAGAATGAAAGGTAGTGGCAATGCAACCACTGTTACATACGTGTCGGAATGACGAAGAATAGACGTAATGAAGGAAAATAACGGAAGGATCTCAAGGCTCTTTTTCTTTGATGAATCATAGCGCATAAATATTTACTGTTAGAAGTTTCTGGAATTTCTCAAAGAGCAATAGTCGCAAAAGTAAAACATGACAATATTGAATAGAAATAAAGATTTTAGAATTCAGAGGATCGACATGAATCGTTTCGTCCTTTCTCAAGGAACTCGCCAGGTATCTTTGGAATTCTATTACTACATAGATCGAAACCCTCCAAATAAATGAAGAAGTTAAGACAAATTTGTAATAATTTTATAAGTCTATTTATTAGAGAATCCTTTCTCGATGTTCTTTTTATTAAGAATCAAAAGAGATTATGTTAAGCGAGAGAAAAGAGGATATTATATAAGGGAGAATAAAGCATCAATGAATGCGAGTTGAATAAACACATTGTGAAGAAAGAAGTGAGTCAAGGAATGTAAACATATGACTGTAACAATATTTCAAGAATAGAAATAAAGATTAGAGCTTGAAATCGTGTATTTGATCGCAGGTTTCACTTGAAAGATGTGTTACAATTGTAGGATGCTCGTCGTTGTATGAGAGGTAATTAGTATTCTCTGATAATTGTTTAATGTGTAATTTTATGATCTAAAATGGAGGAAATTCTTTTATGTTTTTTTTGTAATATATAATATTGTCACGTATTACGAAATGCGTAATAGAAGCTTGTGAGTTCAAGGTCACTATCGATGTTTTATTTAACCAATAGAACCGACACTACTATAACAAGACAAAGAAGAAACGAACGGAACGAGTAACTGGAAAGTAGTAACTGACTACTTGTATATACGCAATAGAATAATCCATAGAATGAAAGAATACAAGTAGATGAGACGAGAGCAGAACGATAGAGAAAAAAATAACGAAATCACACTACATCACAAATATTTGGCTGCTATTGCTGTTAAAATTTCTTTTAATTTGAAACAAGAAGGGTGTATGGTGAGGGTGGGCTGTGAAGAAGCTGCTATGATCTAGATTTCGTCCATGCTTAAGGGACTCCTCAGGTGGTTTTAAGACATCTAATTCGATTACAATTAAGAATCAAAAATTTAATTATTATCTATACTATCGTATGAAAGCAAAATTTTTGACGAAGTATAGATAAAAGAAACTGAGAGAGGGGACTCGGCGATCGGTATGGAAACCACAAATTTTTCGATCCCTGGAAATATTTTATCTGAGCGACTAAAATGAAAGGGGTGTATTAACATAGATGTATATATGTCTGGTTTTAGAGCCATCGGAAGCTATCGGAAATAGTAGAGAAGTAGATTGGAGCATGGATACTTAGGTTTTATAGCCGGTATATATCTAAAATAAATATGAATTTTCCTTCTACCGTTAAAGTTATGGTTTAAACAGCGAAACACATTAAACTAATGATTCGTTTTAGAAGCTGGCGGTATGTTTTAAGATTTCTTTAAAGTATGGAATACATCAATATTTGCTTCTGAGGTTTCAAATTTCGGAATCAGCTTCTATTCGTAACCTCAGATGCTATTCGAAAAGCCTATTAAATATTTGAAAACGAAGAACAAATATTTTCTTCAAAAAGAATAGTGATTACTTCGCGAAGTTTCGTCTATTGCTACAATTTCATAGATTTGAATATGTTTAGTATGCATCTGTACTTCTAAGTCACCAGCAGTTATTCAATATTAAAGGGTATGGGTGTGTGTGGGGGAGGGGGGAGGTAGAGGCGATTAAACACTCACACTCACATATATCAAAACTGTGAATATCTTAAAAATCGATTATCTCGGTCCAGGCTTGCTATGGGGACGTAATATTTTAAATTTGTTAGTTTGGCGGTGATAGTGATAATTTGACATGAACATGCTCAGTCAACTCGATTAACCATAAAAAAGGTTCCATTGTAAGTAAAAGTAAGAGAGCAAAGAAAGTAACAGAAATCAGGCGAGTAGGACAGTCTTGAGAAAGAAAAATTTATCGTGTCGTATTACTAAATAGCATTTAATTTTTCAACACTCAATATATGCTTTGGTTTCTTTTTGGAAATTGACATAAGAAATGAAAAACAAGACGTGTCATCATAATAATACCAAAGCATAAGCTATATCACTGTTGAAAGCATTAATAGGTGAGTAGTTCTCGTAAGACAGAAGAATATCGAGTAGGATATAAAAAGTTGTTTGCATTCATTGGTCACAGCTCTATCCAAATCTAGTCGACATAAGAGAATCTGAATCTAATGTTCACTGTGATAAACATTGTAATAATACATTTGTTGTTGAAGCGAATAGTTGATTTGATAATTTTAGAGAAGTATTATGAAATCTTGACGAAAAATAATTGTGAAAATAATCGATCTTTTGTATTGGTTTTGTTTTATTCGTAATATTTATCATGAATTTAATGATGGGTGTGGACATAAAAGTAGACCAAAACATGTTCATCATAACTTGAACGTTTTATCATGTGATTTCCAAAATCTTTAAATTATCAAGCAAGTTCTTCATATAAAATAATTATCGGCAAACTTCATTCTTTCTATCTTTTACAATTCACTAACATGAGTCTCTTTGATTTTTCGTGGAACATGCGAATTTCGACCGGACTCTTTATTTTGTACCTCCCTGTAGTAAAACAAAAACACGCGTCAATCGTCATATAATCACGTAATATACACTGGGTGCAATGGAAAATTTACTTTCATTACCTCAAGCTTTCAAAATGTCGAGATTTTACTGTCATACTGACATCAAAATATTCTAAGTCGTTTGGTTTCTATAATTGAAAACCTTAATGGAGCAAGATCTATATGCACTTTGAATTAATTTGAATATATATAATCTCTCTTCAGTTCTGAGGCCATTTGACATTCTCATGAAAAACCATTTTTAACTTAAATATTAAATTAGTAGAATCGTCCTCTTCGAATTATGCTGTTATTATGAACATTTACAACAAAATCACAAGCGAACAGTAACTTTATTTGCAATGCCCTCTTGCTTTTATTTTAAAACGAGAAGATATTATGGAGATTCATTGATATCATTGAGAAAAACATGAAACGTATCATAGAATAATTTTGATCTAACATAAAAACATGTCGACTCTTGTTGAATGGAATTGATCGAGTGAAATATAATCTTCTTAAGTAAAGTTTCTTTTACTTTCGTAATATCATATTTGTATACATTAGAATCGACGAAGAATAAGTATATGAACTCAACGTAGACGGTTGGATCGTTGGTGACATAAATAATTACTATTAAGAAGAGCGATTGTGATTTCACAAGTCGAAAACATTTGTCAATTGTTTCATACAATTTCGTGTCAAAATTCTGTAATGATTTCCTGTTTTTCTTTTCATAGGATTAGCATGCATGAAGATTGCACAACATAAGGAAGTTTAACAATATAAATTCCTGTTGTATTCCATACTATTAAAAAATCTATATTTTTCAGACGTTTCGACGTTAATATCGATTATATTTTCAATTCTCACATAATAGTAATGGCTACTATTATAAATGACGACTTGTCTGATGTTATACGTCTGAAAGAACAAGCGGATGAAACTTTCAAGGTAAAGATATTTTGTTTTTATTATTTCAATCATTTAATATTAACATGACGAGAAGCGTGGATGTGGATTTGAATAAAATAGAGATTTACACAGTAAATCACAGCATCACATATGTACATGTCCGCATTTCTTGCAGTATCTATGTATAATTCTTTGTTCCTTCATGAATTCGTTTAGAATAAACAGTATGAAAAAGCATTCACAAATTATTATGTCGAAGGTTATAAAATTCTTAAAACAAAAAAATATCATGATATTGGGAAACGTGATCAACTATTGTTAACATTATCGGCAAACATCGCACAATGTTTAATTGAAATCGCGAAGGAAACTAGTGATGAAAATGTTAAGTCCGAGAATTACATTAAATGCCACGTTTATTGCAATGAAGCTCTCGATCTTTGCAACGAACATGTTAATAACAACAAAATAAAAGAAAAGTGTTTATATCGTTCTGGTATTGCGTATATTGGTTGTGGCGATTATGATTCGGCAATAACATATTTCAAGAGTGTGCTAGAAATCAATCCGAACAATACTGCTGCTATTGAGAAGTTAAATCAATCAATAAAGATGAATAAGCTTCCTAAAGAAAAAGTAAAAGAAAATGATTTTTTTTACAACCAAAGACTTATACAAAAGGAAAATCCATTTAAAATAGAAGATGCCGATGCAGCTACTAAATTATCAGAAGAGCTCATCAAAGATATGGGGTTTTCTGCAACGGTTAAATTTAGCAAATCAACTGCAAAAATCGACTGGTATTATTACTTTCTATCCGAAGGATATTCAAAATTACTCGAAACAACCTTTCCAAGTCACAAAGAGTCCGATAAAGATTTATTCCCTATTTTAGAAGAGATAAATTACGGAGGATTTTCAAGAGCTCAAAATTTTCTCAATGAACATTATCCGGAATATAACAAATTTCAAAATAATAATGTTTCACAACTTGCAAAAGACAAGATTTTGTTTCATGCTATTATTCAACGACATTTAGGAAATACTGAAGTAGCATTAAAGTTGTTACAATCATCAGATCGTTTATTTTCAAAAGATGAAGAGTTTGAGTATTCTCTGTACGTATTAGAGAAAGTTTTATGTTTTCAAGCCAACTCAACAGAATCATATACGGTTGAAACAGTCAATATCCTGTTGGAACAAGTTCTAACACTCACAACATTGGATCCTGAAATACATTTTGATGTACGTCTGTTAAAGGCACGTGAATATAATTTAAGACAACAAAAAGATAAAGCATATGAATATATAATGTCATTCGATTATATTGGTAATCCATTGTACAAAGCAGAGTTTTGGCTATTACTAACCGANCTCCACCGCTATTTTAAACGATCAGTTTTTAGTTCCAAATGTTTAACACTGTCGTCGTTTTCTGTGTTTGAAATGGAGAGTACGCTTTCATTATTGATGTATTATAAAAACTTTGCGCTTTGTTGCGCCGAAAACGGACACTTCGCTGCTCCTGAACGCGATGGTGAGAATTTCAAAAAAATCTTGGGGGTAAAATTACATCAAACCGTTAATGAAACAGCACCCTTGGCAATCAAATTGTATCATGAGAAAGTAGCTGAAATTATAGATGTATTTGAAAGCATATTTTTAGAATTGTATAAGAGTCATGCATCGCGTGATAATTTAGATTCTGACTTCATTAATCAACTAGCTTGGAAGGCATTAAGATGGTCTGATTATCGAATTACGCTTGGTTGGTATCCAGAATTGAATTTAATAAATAAAATCATTAAACCAGCTTTGAAGACATTGAATATTCCAGAATATCATGCATTTATTTCGTTCTTCTTAAACAAATCATACTACGAAGGACAAGTTATGTATCAAGTGGTTTTCAAAGATACATACAAGCTTTTTACAACAAATATTTGGATGAAGAACAAAGACTTATGCAAATGCCTTGATCCTGTATTAGATAAAATTAGTGGCAAGCACTTCCGCTTTTATAGTGACTTTCCTAGCAATGAATTTCCCTGGACAGTTGAGAGCCTGAAAATAGAATATAATGATATATATTTAACTTTCATTCAATCGATTGAGGATTATCTTTCTAAAAACAAAATTTATCGACTTAAACTTGTACTTCACGAAGACTTTTGTAGTAAAATACTTGTCGGAAAGCAACGAGAAGCATATCAAGAGCAGTTGGAGTTACCGAAAAATGCTTGTTACATTGAATATTCAACACGCAGACTGTTTGATAGCCAAATTGTGTCCTATGTTGTTTTTCCAAACAAAACTGCATATATTAAAATTATCAATTTGCAAAATGGTCATGAAAATTTTATTAAAGATATTACGTATTTAACTGTTGATGATGATTCATCAAGTAGTTTGGATCAAAAACATTCTGAAAAAATATTAGAAGAATTGTATACAATACTTTTTAAACCTCTTATTGATGTTCTTAAACAACATAATATTGAAAAAATCAAAATAATTCCCGAAGGAGAGCTACAAAATATTCCATTTCTTAGTTTAATAGTTGAAAAAGGTTGTTATCTTATTGATATATTCGAAATTTCGATTATTCCATCAATTGAGTTCGATCAATTTGTTTTAACTTACGAAGTATTTGACAACCAACAAGTCGAAAAAGTAGCGTTATTTACAACGACAAATATAGATCCTAATATTGAAAAAGAATATGCACTCTACGATGACGATGATAAGCCGATTAAACTAAGCGATTTTGTAGAAAGTATTCCAGGAGAAATTTATTCAGAATCAAACCTGAAAACAACAAAAGAAGACCTAGATTTATTTTTTAATGATAAAAAATCCAATTATACAGTGTTTCACTGGTGTGGACATACCCAATACAATCATAAAAGAAGCGATCAGAACAATGACTATTCAATAAGTGGATGCTTAATTACAGAATATACAAACAAGGATAAATCTGTTGAAAATTTTACGCATGATACATTACTTTATTCGAGTGATATCATCGAAAATTATAATTTAACTCATCTTAAATTAGCCTTTTTAAACTCGTGTAATTCATACAAAGCACGTAAAACAACAAGAAGTGGTCATTTGGGTTTGACTCGAGCCTTCTACGCTGCTGGTATACCTTGTGTTATAGCTACATTAGTAAGTGTTTTTGATGAATCGAAAGACTTTTCAGATTTCTTATACGAACAAATTATGAAAGGACATTCAATATCAACATCGTTTACAAATGCTATCAGAAAACTAAAGAAAAAAACTGGCGATGGACATGAACATTGGGCATATTATGTTTTATTTGGTAATGGCGAACTAAAATTAAATTTTATCGATTCTACTAAGTAAACATGGCATTCACAAGCAAAGACTTCATGTTTTCGATTGTAAACATTGTAGCCAAAGATATGAAAAAAAAAATTATTTTGATTTTTGAACTAGTAACGCTCCGTGGCGTACCGCGCTTAACCCTCGACTGTATATTGCATGTGGGTGTGTCGATCTGGAATGCCTGGGTGTGTATATGTGAGCAACGATTTTTTCTCGAAACCCATACACATCGTAACAACCACACCCACACACCCAACCTCTTTGCTGGTAGTTTTCTGTAGGACATATATTCAATGTGGAATACACACAAGTCACATACGAGTGCTGTTTGCAGTGATGTTTCTTTACTTTTATAAAAAATATTAAAAAAAATNAGGAATACTACTTCAAAGGTGAGCACTCAAAGCATTTCCTCTTTTATATTCTAGATGATAACATCTATACATCGATGCCTTCATCAAATCAACGATCAACAAGTACAACTAATCGACCATTCACTATTGTTCTTACTGATAATTCAGAATTGTTGCGACATACTCATGCATTTCAATTCCCGGTAAACTATAATAATTTCTTTCCACAGATTACACATCAAAGACAGGCAATAAATCCAGTTCAAAATGGTGCAAACAACAACAATGATGATATTCCTGAACAATTATTAAATAATCTCTTAGGACTTGAATTGTGAGA
>OENM01001632.1:813-23906 GCA_900239745.1 Rotaria magnacalcarata | reverse complement strand
ATTGAATTATTGTTGTATATGAATTCAGAATATTTTTTTCTGATTTTCGTATTGTATTTATTTTAAAACTGAGGGACATGGGGACATTGAATAATTGTTGTATATGAATTCAGAATATTTTTTTCTGATTTTCGTATTGTATTTATTTTAAAACTGAGGGACATGGGGACATTGAATAATTGTTGCATATGAACTAAAACTAATTTTTTTAATGATTTTGTTTTCTTTTTTTTTAAATATAGAATTTCGAGAAATTAACTTATGTATTGATCAATGGTACCTTAAATCTGTTAGTCGATAGCCTTATGGTTATTTAGATAATTTTCTAAAAAACGAATATTGGTTTGTTATTGTATTAATACAGTTTACGTCGAATTATTAATTCTTCGGGAGTTTTCTTAACATGAATTCAGGAATGTTTATTTGGGACGTTGATAGAATGTTGAAAAAATAGTTTGATAAAGTACGTCAATGTGTCTTCAAAACAGAACAGTTTCAAAAACCATCGTAACTTCATATAAAAATTGAATGTATGAAGGAGTCTTTTGTATAGAGTTTAAATCAGGAATATATTAAATGTTTGTGAAATTTTCTAGTATAAGGGATCAGTGTTATTAGTTGTTTTTATTTTAAACATATCCTTAAGCATCATTGAAATTATCCTTTTAGCGCAATGGAGGATATCGTGTAAAGTAAAGTTCATAAGATTATTCATGTAGGGGTTCTTAGTTTCTTTCTATTGATTTTTCAATGAAGTTTGACTCTAGAATTTTCGTAAAAATGGTTTTTCGCAAGTTCTATATGATCCTGTTTCTTTGAAAAATATTGCGTCTTCATCTTGTGAATTATTAAAAAGTGCAGCTAGTAATTAAAAGAATACTTTTTGTGGTTATTAAGGATTGTAAATTGATCAAGTTTTTTATTCGAAAAACAAAATTAGGTTATGAACTTGTGGAATAGATCGTGAATAGAAATAGAAATAGAAATTCACTAATGTTTTATCAATTTTTTTATTGTTTTGATCTCTTAATTCTGGAGATCAAACCGCATTTTTATGTGGAAATTTTATGAATATGTTATGTCTTTGTGAGTAGCGAGTAATCTGTGCCGTGCTTGATCGTAAAAAACAGTTGTATTCGTTCAAGCAGGAAATGCAGTGATTTTTTACTATCCCTTTTTAAATAGGCAGTTTCATGAATTTTGCTCGCGAGTAATTTATTGGTGTGGAATTAAGTATAAAAAAGTTATGAATATTTATTTTTATTATTGTTTTTAGTGTGAGCCTGTGCAGATTATAGGATGAAAGAAACAGTACACTAATTGAATCATTTGATATGTGCGTCATCTTGCGGAGATGTGCGATCTTTTTATTTACTAGTGGTGACATATATGATTCATATATGAAGAATGAAATCATAGTTATCATTCAGTTTATATTTTAGCGTTTATTACTTCATTTTAATTTGATGGTTTGAAAACAAATTTTTTGGTACAATTGTTTATTAATTGAACTGTTCCACTATTATACAGATAGATTGTTAGAAATATGCAGATAACAAAAAAAAAGAAAGTATGCATCTTGATGATTGAAAATGTTTCAAACATTTTGTTGAAAAAAAAATCATATAGTCCGAGTTTTGATTTGAAAGTTTTTATCATCATTTGCGTTTTATTTTCTTCTTTTTAATTTCAATTGTTTTCGTTCTTCGTTTAGATTTTTGTGCACGAGCGGTATTACTGCTTAATGGTTCAGCATTTGATGATGCTGGATTAGAAATTGATAAATCTAAGAATATAAATGAAAATTAAGTTATATTCATTATTGAAATCATGTATTGAGAAGAAATAGTCCTTATGTCACATTTAGTAGTATGTTTGAAAATGTAACTTCATATGATTCTGTTAAATAATAAGAAACTGTTGTTTTTCACGTTTTAGTGAATGTGACACAAAGAAGGTCAATTACCGTTCGTTTCAAAAGAAGGTCGAGCGATACTTGTCGAAGCGTTATTCGATATATTATTTTGAAATCCGGTTAGAATATTTGTTACATTATCAAAATTATGAAGTGTCGTAGTTGAAACATGTCGTTCAGAAGTGTTCATGGTTGTTTTATTGTTAGTAGGAATAGTGATATTTTCTAATGGCATGATGATATCAGATGAACCAATAAATTGATTTTTCTGAGGATCTAATTTAGTATGATTTAATGATTCAGGAGATATTATATGACTGAATGAAGCTAAAATATGTCAGGAATATTTTTTTAATATTATATATCTATTAATTAATTCTTACTATGTATGTTAGAATGGATCTTATCCGAGTTATTGTGGAGTTTATTAATGTATTTTAGAATAGAATCGTTAGTTGTCAGCATTGCTAGAAATAAATAATTAGCATTGTATTGATTAATTATTTGGATCATACTTTCGCTGGTATCTTCAAATTGATTAGTAGTCACCTGAACTGGTGTTGATTGGTTGTTGAATGTTACGTTTTCGACGTTCGATGATAGCAAATTAGTTGTTAATGTGGAATTATTATTAAATTGTGTTTCAGCTTAAATGTAAATTTTTATTCATTTTTTTAATATTATAGTTCAATATGTAATACTTAGCGTCTGCAGATTTGAATGCAATATTTCGATATGAGTTGGAGAACCTGAGATATTAACTGTTTGGCTTACGGAAGATATTATTGATGGTGTGCGTAATTGAATTAATGTATTTGATAATTCAGTCTTAGGATTTTTCGACGCGTTTTGAATTGTTGGTTTTATGCCTAGTACAAAAGAACAAGTGTATTAGTTTCCAAGTGTTTTTTTTTGTAATATAGTACATTTGTTTATACTAATTGAAGAATTGTTAGTGGTCGTTTCGATTGCTTGTGTTTCAACATTAAGAGTCAGCTGTTCAGTATTAGAATTAATCGTAGTAGTATTAGAATCTAAATTTAATTGCTTTTAATATAGATTCTATCTAGAAAAAGGGATAAAATATATTGAGTAATCAAGACTTTGCCATGTGTCTTAAATGTTCATATAGCTAATAAATAGGAAAGTATCCTAGAGTATATTTAGTGTTTAGAAGTTAGTGTGAGACTAGTATCATAATTTTTATGTAGAAGTCATAAAGTAATTCCATTGTTCATTTGTATTATGAAAAGTTCTTATATCTGAAAGGTTACTTGATGTTTGTAAGTGAAATACATACTATTAAGAAATCGTTCGGGATATTTTTGTTTTAAGTTATTGAATAATGATTTATTATCAGATTGCAACAATACTTGCATAGAATCGTTTGTTAGTATTTGTTTTTGCTTAATAGTACTATTATTCAAGTTTGTCATATAAGTTTTTAGATCTGATTTTGAGTCATTAAGTATTTGCTCAACAATTTGTCGTTTTACAGGATTATTTAGTATGTTTGTCGATGGATAGCATTTCATATATACAGATGTATGTGATGTAGTTTGTATGTATGCTAAATGAGATCGGATTGAGATGAAAATATGTCAAAATAACAGTTTTATTAAAGTTATATTATTGATGGAAAAGTATCTGACTATAGCTATAATTGATTCTATAACTTACACCCTTTTCGTATAAATTCATAATTTATTAATTCGTCGAGAGCTGTGTTGACCAGATCAGTTGGAAAACGTCGAAGTACTCCCATTGGTCCTGTTAAGTCACGTTTCAGAAAAAACAATTGATTTATTTCGAATATATATTCACGAATTGTATTCAATGATGTTTGAACTATAAAGCGGTGAATTTATCATAGAAATAATGATAAAAGAATTTACTAGGCAATATCTGATTTCGAGTTGATAATTCGTTTGGAAGTAGTGGACTAGTATTATAAAGTTCGATGAACATTTTTCTTAGATAGTTGCAGAATAAATATCCAGCTAGTCGTGTACTAGATGATTGTATTTCCAAAACTAAGTTGGCAGATGGATACTTATTTTCAATTAATTGTGTCGTATTGCGAATAAAATTCAAACTGGTATCATCATATAAGAGTTGGTTTTGATCTTTCAAAATTCTATTTAATATAGAGATATTGTTTATTAACAAGCGAATGACATCAAAAGAATTATAATCAGAATGAAATCAGCTAGTTTGGGATGTTAATGTTGGCAGATTTACTTTAAATTGAATCAATGAGATTAGTGTTTCATGTTCTTTTTTTAAGGTGAAGATACTTTCAATTTCTCAAGTATTGGTTATCAAGTAGTTTTATTTTGAGAATTGTATAAATAGAATGATAAATAACTTTTTTTTGATTGATTAGCACCAAAGGTATGATGTATTATAAAAATATTTAGTCGAATAGTTATAACTTACTGTAGTATTTCCAGTGAAATTTTTACAATTTGAGAAATGCCAGCTATTTTACATAAGATTTCAGCGGCTTTGCCAATTCGTGATGCATAATTAATGTCATCTGAATCATCATGTTGAGCTAATTCTTGATATTGGCGTATTTTATTGTTGAATTTTTTTGTGCCATGTCGACTTAAAGTAAATATACGATCACCTAATAAACGACAGACAATTAATATTTGTGTTAGACTCGGCTGATTTTGATTCATATTTTTCGCCGTTGTAGTTCCATATTCATCGTCGCTGATATCTTCTTCACTATCGTCATTGTCGTCATTATTGTCGTTATGATAATCTAGTGTTTGCGATTTAATACTATTTAAATCGTTTTTCTTCGGTATCGTGTAATGTAGAAACCTATTATTTTTAAAGAAATTAATGCATATAATTAATATGAATTGAAAGAAATTATATAAGTCAGAAATTCATTAGTGAGAATAAACTGAATTTTCTATTATGAATGATCGTTATTCACCGACTACTATTTCAATGTGTGAAGATAATTTAAAAGTGTGATGCATTAAAAAAGCATTTAATTCATTATAATTGTTAGATGAATCAGAAGCAATGAAATTTATGAAATCACGAAGCATTATGTAGAATAATAAAAGTAAAAGTAATCGGTAGTTTTCATCGATTTGTTTACCGATGAGAAATCTAATATTTTCAGTCATGGTTACGGGTTTTTTAGTTGGGATCGTTGATTTATAAAAATCATTCGCTACCCCTATTGATTTTTGGTAAACTGCGAATCCTAATACTCAGAAATAGTAGTAGTTAGAAATCGGATAAGTTGTTAGAAATGAAAAATAAGAATTCATTTTATTTCGTATTTTGGGATAAAATAAAATCAAATTATGAACTTCTATAGTGCGATTAATAAATAAAATAATCAAGTTTGGTATAAGGACGGACATATTAAATTGTTTTAAGTAGAAATGCCTTTAACCTTTTTCAAAAGCAAGAATTATTCTAAGAATTGTTTCGTTAGAAGATATATTATGAAATGTAAGGATAGATACATTTAAAAGAAGATTCTATTGTAGATTTTAACAGCTGTTTTTTAGCTTAGGCAGTCTTATATGGTTGCTAAACAATGTATAGTTTGAGTTACGTATCTGGTTTTCTTAGAAAATCTTATTACCGTTCTGAAAAACCATCTGTTTGATTTCCTTGTAAATAATAGTCGATTAGACGATTCCATAATCGACCAGTTGTCGCTCCAAGAAAAGACAAATGAGAGCTGACTTCAAGATGGTACGTCATAGTGTCCTTTGTTGTTGGTACAGTGCCGAAGAACTTGCATCCAGCTATTCTATCAGCAGCAGTACTATCGGAGAATGGTGAGTAAAAACCAAGAGTTAACAATGGTTTTTCCGCTTCATCTGACATTATAAATGCATTGCTTTTAGCTAATTTAAGTGTTAATGATGCTATTGTGAAATCATCGATGATGCCGTAATTTTCGTTTGGAATGTTTAAGGCCTTCATAGTGTTGATTATGGATCTTTTAACAGGTCCAATAATTTTAGTTTTACCAGAACCTAACGAAAGAAACACTGTTAAGAATTTTTAATTTTTTAATTTACCTGACGGGCCAATTAGTAGTACAAAAATATTCAAATTAGTTGTTTGATTCGATATAGTAACTGTAGAGTTAGTTGCTAAATAGCCTACACTTGCAAATAATGATAATAGAGTACCAATTGGATCAGTATCATTTATTGATTTAAGATTATTTAAAAGTTCACGTAGTAATAAAAACGATTCATCAAGTAAATCATCTATATTGATAGATATTTTTCGTGAATTTTGCAAGTTACGTCTCCAGATTAAATTTACAATTGATTGTTGATTTTTTAAAATTTTTGACATAATGGTGAAGAATGTAAACACGGAGATAGATAGAGTGGTATTAAATAGGAAATTTTGTTAGTTAATTAGAACGAAATATTTGAGGATTAAAATGGAGGGAAATATATGCAAACGAATTCAAAATTCTATTAGCTATGGAATTTATATTCTTTAAAAAATGTGCCCTGTTAAATTGAGCAACCAAGTTATTTTATATTATTCAATAAATGTTGGAATAATATGCGAGTTCTTATTTTTTTGCTCATTATGTTCAACTAATTGTTCGGGACATTAGATACTAAATCACGTCTCATAAAGAAAATTTTAACGTCTTTGTTCTAATTAAAGATGATTTATTAGTTCAATGATGTGTATTCTATTTTGAAAATATGACATTGAGTAATATTATTTTCGATCACGTATTATTATTTAGAGAGAATGAGTGACTCAGACTAAGTATTTACAAGCTACCCTTTAATTGAATTACAGAGCAATGAAAAAAAATAAAATGTTCAGATTTCCACAAAAAAAAATCTCTCAAAATTGAATCATTTTATTTATTGCTTTGAAATGATATGAGTTATGTGAAACTTTAAGTTGAAAAGGAAATTATGCATATAGTCGAGTGTTGTTATTAGATAAGTGAACACCGATGCTTGAATTTCGTTGACAGTTGAGTTAATTACATACAATGTTCAAGATTCATAATGATGAGCGAAGGATATTCTATTAGAGATAAATAAAATATCTTTGTTGTTTATATGTGTATCAATTGTTTGAATACCGAAAAGCAAGTTCGTTAGATGAAACATAGTTCTTCTATTTATCTAGATGAAAGATGGATCGATTTTCTTTTAACATAAAGAACTCCTATTACAATTCTTTTTATTTATCATGTGAATATGTATTGTTAAATATCTGTTAACAATGCTGTTCTATTGTTGGAACAATGTTTGGTTTTTGAGTGCAAAATGAATAAGTGACATATATAGAATACACAGATAATCTATAGATGAAATAGTCAAATCAAGAACAAATTTTTTTTCTCATAAATTTGAAGTAAATAAAGAACAATTCGGGTTACTGTTATGCGAGATAGGCAATCAAGTAAATCTTTGATAAATCATGTAGATGGGTAGAAAGATTGGTTTAATTCAACAAAGTAGAAACTATGTGTAATTAGAAAAAAAAGAAGTTAAGAGTGAAGTTAATAATGAACTTGACAAATGATTGTTTGAGGAAAAAATATAAAAATTAATAGTGAAATAAAAGTTACTTGAAGAAAAATTTCATAATTTATTATTTGAAGTCTTTCGATTTTAATTGTTTTTTTTTAATCGTGAGCTAAGTAATTATGTCAGATATAGATACGGATTAATAAATATTCGAAGTATTCGTCGTGAGATAGTGTGATTTGTTTGGCATTATTTTTACATTAAATTTATTGTGTCACTACAAGTTCACACTAAATGTTGTTTTATAACTTATAACTTATATTAAATAAAGAGAAAAAAATCGAAGAAAAGAAAGCATAGGAGAAAGAGGAAGAAGAGACGTATTTCAAAAATATTACTACACTCTTATCGATAAAAATAGTGAAAGGAAACAGGTAAACCACAGTAATATTACTAAAAAAGAATATACCATTCGAACGGTGAACAGAGTTACGATGTGAATAGTAACATAAATAAGAGTAGGAATAGTGCAAGAAAATGTATACGTATACATGTGTATATGTTTATCAGTTAACTACATTGGTTATAATACAGCGATCTCTATTTGATATTATATGTGATAGGTAGATTGAGAAGGATGAGATATATGGGAAAGATATCGAATGGTAAATGATAAACGAGTGTGGTGCAGTTTCGTGTTTCGTTTCTTAACATATTTTATTATTTGTTTGATTTGTTTAGCATGTGATCATGTTTTGTGCAGAAACAGAATTAGTTATTAATGAATTATTCATCGTTAATACAAAACAACAGTGACTTGGTTTATTAGAAATTTAGTAACTAATTAATAATATATTATGATTATGATAGTGTTTGTGGAATGACATGTTATAATATATTATGAACTTTTTTTTATTGGAGGTTTAGAATTTTTTACTTTGAAACAAAAATTATTTGTACATGCAAAATAAGTGTATGGTTCAAATAAAATTGTTAGATTCAACTTTTTTATGAATGTGTTCAAGCTGATGTCATAAATAATAGATACATGATTATTTGAGCAAAAAGTCGAGCAAATGATAATTAAATGTTAGTATTTTTTTTTGTTCGAATTCAATTATGAAGTTGATAGATGGGTATTAGGCAAAGTAAAGAGTGATTGTGTACCTATATAGAAATGATTATTGAAAAACAAATCATGTAAAATTCGTTGAAATAAAGTATAGTTGATTTCTTTAATAGAAGAGATTTAGGTGTAAGTAGATAGAAATTGTACTAACCATCGAAGCTTGAAATTTTTACATTTTTCAATTTAATTTGTAAACCAGTCATATTATGATCAATTAAGCGTGCCTATAGATAAGTATTGCACATAGAGATAGAATCATACAACAATAAATGAATTACTTGATCATTCCATAAGGTTAGGCCTGTCTGTATACCATCCTGAGTTATATGAAGGTATCGTCGAGTCCACACTGAAACATTTCTCACTCCCGTTGAAATGCCAAAATCACGTACGACATTAGCTTGTACGTCTGCAACATAGAATAATATATATTTTAAAGTTATGAAGTCATTGTTGCGATCTAATAAACCGAAATTACGGTTTTTTTTCTCAAATAGTAACTTTGTCGACATATCAGAGATTTTGAAACGTAGATCATGCTAAGATTTGAACGGATAGATCAAATTAAAGATTATTTACCTATAATTGAATTTAATGGTAAATCTGGAATTTGTATCAGATGAACAAAATTAAATGTTGGTGTTTCATCATATGGTGTTGATGTTATTTGAGTAGCGACTGTGGTGTTAGTACAAACTAATTGATAAGAATGTGCCAATGTTTTGAAAGAATCGGAAGCTAATCGAACAGACAGATTGCTGAATTCATATGTCTATAATATATGATAAATTAGGCTTTTCTTGTGTTATTCATAAATAAAATAACCTGATTCATTTGTAATAAATCAGACATAATATGTGAATTCAGATTAAAAGCTGCTAGAGTTATTGATCCTGAATTATCTTTTAAATCCCAACATGATATTTCTCCTACACTATGAGAATTGGTGTAATTTCGCTTTGGATATACAGATGTGACAGTTGCGTGTATCTTCCAACTAAATATAAAGAATACATGAATGCTAGGATATAGTAAATGGTTTCAAATAGGTTTCATTTAATGAAGATCTTCCGCAAAATAAGTTGAACATCTATAATTAATTATTATTGAATTAAATTCTTCATATTGTTCCGTGAACGATATATTTTATGATAAAGTAGTAACCGTGATACAATAAATTAATTATTATTTCTTGTATCTTTGTTAGTCAATGAAACCTATGGTTCAAGAACTTACATAAAGTTTAAATCAGTATTGATTTCATTGATGTTTATTAACATTGCATTTTGATCTATAATTATTGAAAATAAATCAATGTTTTTTTGTGTTTTATTTGAACAATATTTTTCGTATTTATTATAAAAAAAGAGAATTTTCATAATATCTATTAAATTCTTTTTTTATTCTATTTATGGTGTTCGAATTTAGTGAATTCAATATTAAATGATTTTATTAGTAACTCACATGTTTGCAATGTTTGATTGCTTTCATTAGTATTTGTGGGAGTTTGTGTTGAAGATGTAGTATTTGAAAAAGCAATATTTGTTGCTGATGTTTGTGTTCCTGAACAAACAAATCTAATAAGTAAATTCAATTTTTGGTAGTTTCTAACTATAATTATTTATGAGTATCTAAAAGAGTCGATTCTGTAGAGAGTTTTTATTTGTGAATATTATTTGTTCAATTTAGTTAGAGATGATGCAAGGATATGAATGAAAAGGAATATTCACTGTTTTCAGCTTGTTCATATGATTCCTTTCGCACTATTGCTGGCTCGTTTTGTAGTACGTTCGCTTGAATTTCGGTATTTCTAAACAAAGGAAAAAGAGTATTTAATTTTTTTAAATTTATAAATGTACGAAGCATTGATATCATTATTCGTTGTATGATTTGGTCTAGTACAACGACGTTTTGAAGATTTTCTTTTCATCTAAAAACGATTTTGTTTAGTGTATGTTATTTAGTATTGTCGAAGAGGAAAGAAAGTATTTTTAATGTTTTTAGATATATCGTAAAGAAAATCGTTGGTATTCCGGTAGGTTGAATAGAAAACGTATTATTGAGAGAATTTTCTATGCGATTGAGAATAAAGGTTAAATTAGCTAAAAAAAACGGATAAAAATTGATTCACAATCCATGTGAAAGATTTCGTATCGCATCATATTTTGAATTTGAATGAAGTCTTTTATGTAAGTTGATCATATATTATATATTGAAATTGCTTGAATTGATATAATATTATGAGTAATCAATATTTCATTTTAATGTTTTCATGTTAACCGTTTCGCTATTAACTAATAGTTGAGTCTAATTCAAGATAATCAATGAAGCTTCGTGATATTATAGATATTAAACATTTAGTTAGAATGGTGATCGTATTGTTAGTATTCATATTGTATGTTTAATATGAAATGTATTACGATCGATTTTAGTAATCCTACATTTAAAAACATCATATTATATGAAACAATTGTTTGAATGTTTCAATCAAAATTGATCATGATCAAATATATCCATTGTTTGTATTATGTAAAAAACTAATAAGAAGTAAAAAAAATATAGATCTGTCGAATAAAAATTTTGATACTGAAGAGGATAATATGGCGATGTCTCTATGAAATTATTCAATATGGCATGATATGTTATGATTACGTATTTTAATTTTATACTATATTAGTAAGTGTTTGTGATAATTTGTTTTTTTTTAATCAATATATGGTGGATTAGTTCACATTAAGAATTTGTCTGTGTTTTGAATGGATTTTTTTTGTAGTAAAAGGAGAAAATAAAAATGATTGATACTTTGAATTATCCTTAACTATTATGCTAAATTATTGATAGGTGTTCTTAGTTATCTACATAAAATGTTATCGCTACAAAGTTCTGTTCTATACAGTAAAATCAAGATTGTTAATTGAATAAAGTATTATGATATTTTTGCAGGAATGATGAAAGTTAGTTATTTAGAATATTTCTCATGCTATAAATGATAATATAAAATACTAGTTATCTAATCGCTTATTATAATCAAATTAATAATCGAATGAAATTTTTATTTGGTTTTGTAGAAAACGTTGTCAGAATTTTGGATATTTTATTCTTAGTGGGTGAAATTATTCGTGTACAAGTTTTTTTCGTATGAGAATACATATACAAAGGTAAAACTATCGTGAAGATTGTCATTTGGTCATAACTAACAAATTCGCACATTGTGTATCAGCTGTATAAGATATTAGGTAAACATATTTAATTAGGGGATATTGTTTTTAATGTATATTTTTGCACATATTATTTTATAAATATCGATGTACATAATACTGAAAATAATGATCATTTATTTTTACATAAAGTAACTTTACCACGATGACATTTTGTACAGCACTTTGATCCATTTTTTTTACATGGACACCGATTGGTGTCACAGGAGCCAGAACACTTACATGTGTTGAGATGTTTGTAATTTGTAAAAAGTTGACAAGCCTGTATAAATGTGATAGTTGGTAAATTGGTAGTTATAAGTTGTCGCAAATCAGCTGCTACTGTTTGAGATAAGTCAACGAAAGCGATTGACAAGAATAGTTCTTTTATGATTCCATCTAACGTTGCGACTTGATAGAACATGGTCGAGGAATCGTCTTTTTCAATAATTTGAATTATTTTACAAGGCAGTGTAGATGCGGATGTGTTCGTTCGATCAACGTCAGCTATTTTAAGTCCAACTATATCATTAATTTGGTAGAGTTTTTGTTTCTTCAATCCACGATTATATTTGTTCAATTGGCGTTCTATTAAGAAAAAAGAAAAAAACGTTATTTAATTTCTGTGTATTTTTTTTTTATGTTAATATAAAAATAATATAAAGAAATAGCTCACAAACAACGGGCATGTGGTATAATTAGATGGAGAAAATTTACCTGCTGTATTAATGTAGCATTTTTCTGCTTCATCTCTGATACGTTTATGCGATGTTGTACTTGGATCTCTAAGGGATAAATATGTATGAAAAATGGATAATGTATTATACAAAGGTCTTTTTTATACAGGATTCTTTGATTGACTTGAGTTGTTGATGATAGCACCGGGTTTGAGGAATTACCATCGTTACTTGATGCACAATCAGTATTTGTCTAAATAAAAAAATGATTTAAAACTAAATATATAATATTTAATAGTAACCGATTCGATTTCGTAATTTAAGTTAAATTGATCTAGTAACGCTTCGGGTATATCCTCTTCATTCAAGACAGACTCATTTGAAGACTGTGCATGTAGTTGATGCCAAAACTCATGGTCATGTCGAATTGATTGCCCGAAAACCATTTCGTACGGCGTTTTCTTTGTACTTTGTGAGATGGAATTATTCATCGCCAACATTACAGGACCTTACATGTTCATTTTAAATATATGATTCATATATTTTAAAATATTAATGTAAAGCAACTCAGAATTTACCTAAACCATTCGGCCAATCAAGTGTTTTATTTGTTTCGAGCCATTTTCCAAGCATTTTTTGAACGACTGCATTGGATCTTTCAACGAGGCCTTGACTTTGGGGATGGCGAGGTCTACCGTTTATGATAACTAAATCAGGCCAGTTTAATTTTAAATCCAATATTATTTTGGCACTAGTAGAGAAAAACGGATAAATATCGTTAATATATCAGGTTTTGTTACACAAATTCTTTGCCGTTATCCGACTGCAATATTTTAGGGGGACCAAACGTATAGAAGATGTTTCTTAAATTTGTTGCAACTTGTGATGCATGTTTAGATGGTAGAGGGAAAAGCCAACTGAATTTGGTAAAGTGGTCTTTCACATGCATGATGAAGTTGAAGTCATTGAATGCTACACTCCGCATGTCAATGAGATCGACTTGCAATCGAGTTAAGAAACCAATTGAAACGATTGGCTTTCCAGTAATTGGTTTAGGAATAGGTCTTCGTATTTGGCATACGTCGCACATATTGATATATATTAATATTGACTGTAATGGTATTCCGTCATATTTGTTTTTTACCTAATTAAATATAGTTCTTATTTTTTATTCAATGTGGTGAATATGAACGTTTACCTCGTTCCATGTCTTATCTCTTCCTGAATGTCCAACGGCAACATGACATTCAGTGATTTTATCGAAAATGTTTTCATGTGTAATCAATGGTAATTTATTTTTGGTTGTATATACTATATCATTAGCTCCTATTTGTACTAGATAGAAAGTGTTTTTCGACCAGAATTTGAACTTAGATGATACATTTGTCCTTTTTTCTTTAAGTAGATCGATAATTTGTTCATATGTACTATTTTTAATAGTGTATTTGTCTCTTTTTTTAATATCTAATTTATTAATGTATTCTTCTAATCTGGTATTGAAAATATTTCGTTTCTCGATGATATCCATGATTAAACAAATCACTAAAGCAAGATGAGAAAACTCGATATAAATTAATTATTTACAATCAATGCGTCGTAGCAACGAATACTCAATGAGTCACAATGTAAACTAATCAAAATAATTTAATCGTATGAAAGTTTATTGATTAAACTTGATCAACAAACAAAAATTTTAGCATAGAAAATATTTTATGTAGGGGCATTTTTTTAATTATTTTGTGTCAATGATCTTCATAATAAGTATTTAGATTAATCCGCGTTCTGTTGATGACGAGAATAAATAATGCATATACAATTGCCAATTTAACATGAAAGCTTTAATTTCATAAGTTATGATAATTCACTTTCATTCAATCTATTGAATGCATATAGGTATATTTATTACCTATTTGTAAAAGAATGAAGACTATGAGATCGTAAATTTCAAACAAAGATAAAATACAGAAAGAAAAAACTCAGAGAAAAATACAGAGAGAAGAAATGAATATTTTTTTTCTTTTCGCGCATTCCAAACTCAACTAAATTCTCAAGTCAACTGTAACATATACATTCACATTGGACTCAAATGATGAGTTTCTAGCGGAAAAAAGATTAGCATTTTCCTGAGCCCCACCAGAAAATGTTTCACAGCGCTAATGACATCTCATTTTCAGGAATACCATCGAAAGCTAAGTCAAATTTCATCGACAGATTTCAAATTTGATTTAAACAAATTCACCCCTTCAGAGGTTACGGCGTTTTTAAGATTCGAGGCGTTTCGAAAAAATTTCACAAGGAATTAAAAATCTTATATCGCCTAAACGGATGAATTTTTTAAATGAAATTTGAAATTTGATGTAGCTTTCGATGGCATTCCTGAAAACGAGATATCCTTAAAGTCGTGAAACATTCTCTGGTGGGGCTCAGGAAAATGCTAATTTTTTTTGCAACCTCTGATTCAAACTTTTTTCCGCTAGAAACTCATCATTTGAGGCCAGTATGAATGTATATAAGTTTTCATTTGGGATCCATACTCTCTAGCAGAGATTCAGGATAATAAAAAATCATGGTTACGCCACTAGTAGTGACACGTCCATAGTAGTTGACAAGGTATATTGTCATTGCCCAACTATACAAAGAAAATTGTGTAAGTGATCTCTATCTATGTGACGAAAAAATGCAACGATCTAAGGTGAATTAACAGAACAGACTACGTATTCGTACACAGGATAGCTTTTAGGATCCGAATTCGGATCCAATGTACTTAATTGCATTGTCACTCTAATCCGCATGCTTAGATTTCATATTCGAAGAAGAATTTGCATGAATATGTTCAATTATTCTAATGGTAGAATTTGCTTGAGTGGTTTCTCCTTCACTCAAAATGTTTAAATTAGCCATTTTATTCATAAAAGACGTTTGAATGAAAAGTCAAGATTTTCGTCTATAAAACGCTCAAAAAACTTCGTCACAACATCATGGATATTGTATGATCTAAGTAGCTACTCTCTATTTTTAAATCAATAGATCTGACTGTTTCTTGAATAGATTTTAAAGGGAACATTATAGATATCTGTGGGTTCTGCTATTAAAAAGAAAAGATTCAGGATCATCAAACTACATCAAAATTTAATTAATCAACAATATACTATTTACGTTAGTTCTTGATGGGAATTTTTGGAAAAGATATACATAGACTATTTCGTTTTCAGTTTAAACTTTTGAATGAGAAAAGTCGATAGCAAAAATTCATTTCTTTTAATCTACATAAATCTGACATTTCTGGTTGATTACGTTCGAAAGTTACAATTTTTTTTCCGTCGTCTTCAATATCAGCGAATTCCCCTGTAATTATCCACGTACTCAAAAATTGCTAAATGTCGAAATTCAGTTATCTCGTTTTTTCTGTCATAACCGAATTAATATAATCAACTTTATAAAACTACAGTTTTGTAAAAACATATTTTCATGTGGATCCAAACTTTGACTACTAATCATTGCGTGCGATGTAATTAAACAATGAGACTCACTGGAAGATACGCTATTCAATGAAATTGATCAAAGAACTTTCCTATGGTGGTAGTATCATCAAAACAATGACGTTTTGTTTGTCACTATAGTAGACAAATCAAGTTGTCTAAATCAGAAATCAGCATCCTCTGTGCTTTCATCATACTTGCTGCTAGATTGCATCACTAGAAATGTTAAGACAATATGTACACCAAATGCTGAAAAATGAAGAGAAAGATTATATTTGCTATTGTCTCTTCTTCTCCTTTCTGTTTATAGTAAAACAGTTAATGATCTGCACCACAAGATAATGAGCCAAATAAAATGATGATGTGTGGTAAAAAGCAGAAACTGATCATTTCAATTTCTTTTCATTGTTACACAATTGTCACTTCAATACACTCATAGATGATATTCCACGGAATATAACAATTGCATTTGAAAAATACTAATGCTCTGTATCAAAATTGCTGAACATCAAAAACTTTCTGTCAGAGTGGTAGTATACGTTCAAGATATTTTCTCTATATGCGCATGTTAGCCTGCAAGCATAATACCATATACTGCTGACATTGTCAGTGCATATGTCTCATTGGAAACTCGAGGAAGCACATTCAGCAGACCTTATTGATAATGTGTATTTTCGGGCAACAGGCACAGTAAAATAGATCATCTTTATTATGGGTGTCAATTTACAGTTTACTTAATTTAAATTTAACTTCGTGAAAAGTTAATTTAATTTGAAATTAAATTCTATCAAGTTAAATTTAAAATAAATTAAAATTTTTGTATCAGAAAAATTTTAATTTAAATTAAATTTTTTAAAATTTAAATGTGACACCCCTAGTAATGGTCTGTGATGGCTTCTGAGGTATCTGTGTCACTGTCTGCGATGGTCTCTGAATTCTCTGTAACGGTCTGTGATGGTTTCTAGAGACTCCATACATCATAATACAGACTGTAATAGAGAAGCTCCACAGATCACCAGTGACAGTAATAGACGAATTCCAGAAAAGAAGTTTCATCGTGTTTCACATTTTAACCCCACATGGATTGCGCTAACAGCTTGTTTTTTTACTGCGATGTAGTGCGATTTCGTTGTTGTTTTTTCTATCGTGTGCTTTCATCTCGTCTACTTGTATTCTTTCGTTCTGTGGATTGTTCTATTGCGTCAATACATATATAGATAGATAGATAGATAGATATATGTATAGTTTCATGTACAAGTAGTCAGTACTACGTTCCAGTTACTACATTCCAGTTACTCGTTCCGTTCGTTTCTTTCTTTCATCTTGTTATTCTGTTTCTGTTTCTCGAGTCAATAAAATACATTATTGGCCTTGATCGCTCTTATTTCTATTACGTAATTCGTAATACGTGACATTTACAGTGAGTGCTCATACTTTATTTTGATAGTTACAATGACATAATTGTTAAGCTGATTGAATACAATCTTTGCATTCATTTAACTTTGAAACCACATCTTCATATAATTTCTCAAAACGAGTATCGAGTTGGTTTACATTGTCTTGCAGAGTTTTTAACATCGAATTCTTATTCTCTGCTTGCTCTGGCATTGTTACTTTTTTAGTGTTAGTTTTCAGTGTCTCTTGTATGACTGAAAACGGGCTTATTTTTTCATTGCGATCTTTTCAGTCATCGTGATTAATGTTTAAAAGGGAAGGTATATTTTTATGAGAAAGAATGCTTTTGATGATTCATAAAATGTCAATATGTACCTGCGTCCTTCTGTTGTCAAGAATCCACATAGTCTTACAATCTTCTTTTGTTTTCCTTTGAAAAACCTAGACAATACATCGTTTTCTGCTGGAAAATTTCAACTTATTCTTTCAATTCTTTTTGATTTTTTGAAAGTAACATTCGACATCAACACTCCTGCACCCCTGTATGATATTTTTACATTAATGTTCAATAAAATGCTTTCGATATTGACACATGCATTTATTCTTCAATGACGACAGAATACACAGCACGATAAGACACTAGACATTTTTTGGATCTCTTCACTCAATTCTCTACTTTCTATTTTATATACTACACATATCTGTAGAAGATTCAAGAAAGAACTAATAAGCTCACTTGAACAATTATAATATCAAAGCTAATTACGTCGCTTATGCGTATAAAGTAGTCATTGGTTTTATTGAAATCATATGGTTTCATGCTAAACATTTTTTTAGAAACCAAGAAAAATAAATAAGGTACGTATACACATACGGATACTTTTAACAATCGTTCGATATATTTCTACAGTAATCTTAGCCAATCTGCGATTTTTCCTACGTTTTTTGTTTCTGATAACATAATCGATAATCTTTATCAATTGGTTATATCCAATATTATTTACAAAAAGTGATAATTCTCTTATGCGATAAAAACTAAATATTTTCAGGATCTATTTTGCATCATCTGAGGTTCCCATGAAATTACAAGATCAACTGTTTCTACCTCTTGACTATTGTTGACTGTTCTACTCAAATAGAAAGTTGGACTGTCTGAAAATTATTTACAAGTTGAAGAAAATAAATAAAGTAAAAACCCACTGTCCACCCTTCTATATTTGATTACTTTCGAATTAAAATTCCATTAAGTCAATTGCTGAAACGCAAGAGTTGAGACTAGCTGATTGATTGATTTATCTTCTCCGTTAAGAAATAGGTCGATCTGTTTGTGAAGTGAATATTGAAATAAGTATTTCTTCTCTCTTTTATTATCAAACAACACAATAGTCCACACATTGTGGACTATCGCCTTGTGAATACGATGCGAGAATCATTAACTATTGCAAAAATGTCTTTAAATTAATTATTGAATCTATTTGTATGCAATTCGAATGTTTCATATTTTTAAATTACGTATAATAATTATATAAACTCTCTCGATATAATATGAAGAGTATTTAAAAACACACAGATCTATAACAAACGCACAGGGAGAGAAAGAGTCTAAAACAAGAGCATTGAACGAAGGATGCATAGTTGAGAATAATGAAAAGATCTTCATATTTACATACAAACATTTAAATCACTCTTCAATGAACAAATCTTGTTTACTAGACGAAGCACTACTTTTTACACAATTATATTCGATATCTAAAATTAATCGATTTTCTATCCGTCTTATGGGCTATTCAGGAAAAGCGTTCTCAGCCGCATTTATGTTCACGAATGGCAAGTAAAAGTATCGCTCCTAGTAGTGGTATAGGTTGCAGCACACCATTTTCAGAACTTCCGATAGATAAATTTGATTTGTAAATACGTGGTATGCGACTTGAGAAGGAACACAGAAGTTCTCCTATGGGTGTATTTCCCTCACTAGCGATATATTCCACAGTAATTGTATCATTGCCATCCTGACCGATGAAAGTTACCAGGCTTCCGACCGGATACATTCGATCGAGACCAATCATAAGTTGGTCTATGACAATACGTCCAACGATCGGAAACCGTTTTCCTTCAATGAGGACGCTAATGGGTTTGTAACTTTGACGCCATCCGTCAGCATATCCTATAGGTACAGTGCCGATCCATTCAGTTTGGGTTGTTGTATATGTACCTTCATAACCAATCTTTTCACTCGCATTCACTTGTTTGACAAGATCTAACATCGAGTAAACAGAAATAGCCTTTTGAAGAGGAAAGGAAAGTGGTTGTTCTAACGGTTCTTTCAGTAGACCGATCAATGCGCCTCCACAACGAACCGTATCAAAGAATGTCTTGTTACTATGAAATGGAGTAGCGCCTGAGTTTGCACAGTGAATAAGTTTCTCATTTCAATTAGGAATGACTGCCAGAAATTCGTGAAAGTGTGCCAGTTGCCATTCAAAATAGGTCGTGTTAGTCATGTCTGTAGCTGTTGAAAAATGAGTAAAGACTCCCGATAAGTTTAGGTTTGAATTGTTCGATACAATGTTAATTACTTCTTCCACTTCGTCTAATGTCTTACAGCCTATTCGATTTAGGCCTGTATCGACTTTCAGGTGAAAATCGAATTGTTCGTGGGCGACACAAGATGCTTCCTGAACCCATGCCAAAGAAATGTCTGTCACCGTAATTTTCGAGCGACTAGCTACCGACAAATGTTGTGGCGGGACATAGCCCAGAACGAGAATGGGCGCATCTTTTGTTAGCTGACTACGAAGTAAAAGTGCTTCGTCCAATATAGCAACGCCTAGCCAAGTTGCGCCAGATGCGAGAGCAGTACGAGCTGTTTCCACAAATCCATGTCCATACGCGTTGACTTTGACGACGGTCATTAGACGCACTTTCTCGCCAATGAATCTTTTCAGCTCACGTACATTATAACTCACTGCGTCCAGATCGGCTTGTACCCATGTTGGTCGGAGAAGAGAGTACATTGCTCTAAAAGAAGATTTCAAGGGTGTAGATGATTTTATTCATTCGTCTAGATGTAAATTTCAATGTGCATGACTTCGATTGGAAGATGACTTTTCTAAAGCTAAATTTGAAGATTAAAAGAGTTCCTCTTCTTTTAGTCAATATTAAAAAGGATTTAAAATTCAATCTATCGAAAACATTGTTATTCTCTGCGGAACAGTCAATCGTGAAATGAAAAATTCGAATTCCTATCAGATTGAACACTTACATTTTATTTATCAGGGTCTCATTCGTGCTGTTGAAATTCGGTCTGCTATAGATACACAGGGACATGATACTCATGGTCAAAAACAGCCTGATTGTGAAAGACACCATGTTCTACCTATAAATGAAGACATTCATAAATGAATTGGATTGGTGATGGGATTGAATAAATGATTCATTTTACGACACTAAACTATCTTCTCGAGTAAGATGGTAGAGACGAAATAGCCTGTTTAGTTGTTCGTGCCCAGCATCCCCATCGCTTGTTCATGAAATTGTTCTGCATTGGCTTTACGTGAACACCTCAATGACTATTCGTAGTTCGGCTAGTAAAGAAAAATATCTATATTCATAATTTCTCTGCTTTCAAAACACAACAAGTAGATGTTGCGTCAGTTTATATTCAAGAAAATGAATGTAAATAAATAAAACCAGAGTGCTTTATCTATTGTTGGGTGGGTGTGGGTGTGGGTGTGAGGAATAACCACAATAAATTGGTTTATTTTAATTTTACTTCAATTCTATAAAGTACAATCATTTTCAAGTGGCAATAGATATTTATTCTGATCCAAAGATCAATGAACTTAATATCTATGTAGGAGAAGAAATAAATTACATGAGACTGTTTATATAATGTTTATTACAGAAGATGATGATAGAATAGCGATTGAAGTTATTGAAGAGTTTATTGTTGGTGTTATCAGAATTGTTCAACTTTTAAAGTTTCATGTAACATTTTATATTTTTGTCGGCAATACTTGATTATTTTTTTGTTTCTTTTTGGATGTGGAATATTTGGACAAGGTGTATGAAGTCGACGATGGTATATAAAACGTTTGTCAAATAATCCATTATTGAATTGGCGTAGTATTTCATTTCCATTTTCACCAACTAATAAACATAATCCTGTAATATATTTTCAAAATTCACCAATATGTCGTAGATAATCGGAGACTAGAGTTTCTTCAAATTTGATGATTTCATTGTAATTAATATCTTTGATATGTATGCCAGTTAAATATAAAAGATTTGCACATAATGATCGTTCATAGGGCCATTCGTTTATTCGAGTTTTTTTGCATCTTCCACATTGACATGTGTTATCATTCATACTCAAAGAAATTACAAATAATTTTAATTAAATGGTAAAATCAAGGATTCATTACCAATATCTAATTCCTTGAAATAGTATTTCTTTGCCATTTTTGTCATATGGATGCAACATCCATAGCTGATATTCTTGTGTAGTTAAATAAATACCAAGATAATCATCACGTTTATTGTTCTTGAACATTATTTTGTTTATAATTTGATCAATGTATTTGGATTTAAAGAAATATCTTATAGAATAAAATCTAAAATAAAAAATATTATAGTTTGTTGATCAGTGTCTCCTAGATTTTTGAATAATATATCAGAATAGATATTAAAAGATGAAAAATTCTTTAAATCGAAAATTTTATTTCACTATCACCAAATAATTCATTGATATACAAGCATATATGATAAGATAATTCATGAATTTAACCAAAGCGGGATTTTTTAGTGTATCATCTATATAAAATAAAATAAAATAATAATAATTGTTGCCTATATTTCAAATAAATTGATTATTACCTCTAGAATGTTAATAGATGTAGAAAGATGATTTCTGGGTGTTTTTGTATGAAAGAGTGATTGTAGTTGGTCATATCAAATTGATGTGGAGGACATACCAAAACAGAAGAGATTGAATATATTAAATGAAAATATCTAGAATTAAACATGAAATATTATAGTTTGCTAATTAGTAAATAGTTAGTAAATGAAAACATGAATGAGAAAAGAAAACACAATTAGAACATTGCAATAAGATAAGACAGAAAAAAAATTGAACGTCTTTTATTCGAATAATAAGTTTTGTCTACTCGAAAATCTTAGGTTTTGTTTTTGTCTAAAAATAGTATCTTCATATTTTGTTCCATATAATATTGGGATAAATATAAACTCATACCTAAAAATATAGCAATCCATATCTAATATAGGATGAATTTATATCTAATTTATTAAGTAACACTACCTAACAACACAAAGTTATATCAAATTAATAATTAATTTAATAGAAAAAAATAAAGATACAATTATCAATTATAACAAAAAAACACGACAAAAAGATAAAACTATTGCACAATTAATGCTTTTTTAGCTTTAGCAACACGACCTCGTTTTCTTTTTTGTCCCAATGGAATATTTTTAGCTTCCAATGGAGTGCTGCATAATTTGTATCGTGCTGCTAAGCCTATAATGTGTTTACAAATATAATACTTTAAACAAGCTGGACAAGAACATGTACTTTTTGTCCAATTTTCACTTTCATTTAAAAATTCACATTCCCAAAATGATAATTGTTCATTTTTCATAATATCAAAATCACACCTTTTAACGTTTTGTTGATTATATAATAACTTCTTCATGAATTCTTTATTAAAATATTCATGATTGTCTTGAAATGAAGATGATTTAATAAAATGCATTTTTTTTCATCATTATTTTTCAT
>OENM01001631.1:0-29827 GCA_900239745.1 Rotaria magnacalcarata | reverse complement strand
TGTTCTAAGTACTTTTAGTCGCTTAAAAATGTGCGCTGAAAGGTGCTGTTTAAGCGAATTTTTAAGCGACGTTAAGCTAGCTTTTTCGCTGAAATTTTCACATGGGTCAGTGCTCATTATCTCGGGTAATCTCAGTTATCAGTAAACTGAAACTTCACACCCCTATCTGGACGTATCGAATGATTTATTATTTCATAGCTACTGTCCTTAACAATGAACGTATCGTTCTTCTTTTTGCAATAAAATAAAATAAAATATATATTTTATATTTTCCGTCTAACAATATTTTTCATTGATTCGACATTTTTGTTCATTCGATCCTTTTCCTTTCGATTTTTGTTCGTTCGACATTTTTTCTTTCGACGTTTTCAATACATACCAAAAATATTTTCTATTCTGTGAGAAAAAGAAGAATCAGACTTCTTTTTCAAGGAGTGCAAGAGTCTTTTCAGGTGACAGATTTCTTGTCTAGCCATCCAAGATTCTGTCTACCGGATTATTGTCTGATTGACAAGATCTTGTTAATCAGACAAGAAACTTACACGGAAGATATAGGACAAGAATGTTTACAGATTTTTTTAGCAAAAACAGAATCTGGACACAACAGAGCCAAGAACGTTGGCTTTTGTAAATTTGTTTTGTTTTTCAATGTGTAATTAATCCACCTATATATAAGTAGTAAAAAATAGATCTAATTGGTTTGATCCATAAAAATCTGTTGAAGTTCTCTGAGAACATTCAATCATTTTATTCCATCTTTGCAAAAGAGATACATCTGATACAAGTCGAGAATATGAAGAACCAAGAAAGACAAAACCTATTCTAAGTGATGTCATGTGATTTTTTTTAATCAAAAAATACAATAATCATCTGAAGTCCGGAATGTCCATTTAACTTTCTGTACAAATGCCGTTTAAACTGCTTCATAAATTGTCTTTCACGAGCAAACCTAAGCCAAAGTAGAATCTGAACATACACATTCTGATTGACTACTTTTGATATTCTACAATAACTCAGAGGCGCTCGAAAATTGAACAAAAATCTTGTACAAAGATGTTCTACATATAGGTGAAAACAAAGATGAGCGATCTACACAGATATATAGATAGAGATCCAGTGTAATGGATTTTACACAATGAATAAAAACTATTCTTCGTACTGCTATGGTTTGTAACCGAAAATCTTTGTCAGTCTACAAATTTCGATCATAAAAAGGCATTCGTTAATTCTTCATTCAATTTGAACGAACACTCGATTTCATTTATTTATTCGTAATATATACTTATGGCAAATCTTATATTGTTTAATATGTGATATGTTTTGACAAAAAGGTTCAACGCAAGCGAATGTTTAAGTATTTCATTTTTAATATATTAGTGTTCGCGATTTCACTTAAACCATATCATCATAAATTTGGCGACTTAGACTGTTCATTAAACTATATTTTTCTTTTTCAGATATCTTTGTCATCTCATCTATCGTTTGATTTTATTGTGCAAAGTCATATGTACACAATTTTCTTTTCAGTCGATAATAAAGAAGAAAAACAGAACCTGATATTCTTTTTGAACAAGTCTTGAAATTACTCAGTAAAGAAATCGATCTAACTTGTGAATAGATACGAATTCCCCGTGTCTTCGATCTGAACATATGTTTCACATAAGAATAATCAGTACGGGTCTCAAAGTTTTAAAAGAAAACCTTTGTTCATGCTTGTCACGTCGGCGAGTATTTTAGATGAATCAAACTCCATGAAGTACAAGGATAGCTTTGTTCTATGTCAACATAGAGACTAAAATTACACGTCACTTACACGAAAGAAATGAATTAATCTTAGAAATATCTGCAAAATTAATTTAGAAAAATATTTATCTCTGTGTGCTATTTTAATGCCATTAAGAGGGAGTGAATAAGCTCGTTACGCTAATGGTAATACACCAATATGAATTGGATGGATATTATGATGTCAAAATCTCGATACCCAGTGTAACGGTATTATGACATTTTTGGCCGATTGTGACATCTAAAACTGAACTCTTCAAACTTGACCAATATAATAGGTTCCCAGTGAAAAATAATCATAGAAAAAAACGGCGTAGAACGCGTTCCAATTCCAGAGAAAACTTTTTTTAAGAAAAAAAAAGTTTTTTCAAAAAGTGGAAACCATTCCAAAAAGGAATGGTGAAGAACGCGTTCTAATTTTAGAAAAAACTTTCTTTTTCTTAAAAACAATTTTTCGTCTTTTCGGAATCCGTTCTCTCCCGTTCTCATTTTGAAATGTTCGATAACGAATTCCAACACCTAACGAAAATTTTCTCGACCAATTCTGTAAAAAGTATTTTCTTCAGAATTGCCTAGCTACCTGGAATTCTTCTTCTTCTTTTTCTGTTTCGAATTTGTTTTACATTTTATTATTCTATTTGACTTACGTAGCCTTTTTAATTCGTTAGCTGGTTTTTACTTGGCGCTGCTACGGGCTGGGTTCGTACTGACCTATCTATACTTTTATGCTATTAAACTATCGTTTCTGATAGTAGATGTAATAAAAATACAACTGTAGTTAAACAAAATGTTAGAATAAAAACATCTAAATTTTCATTTTTAAATTCCATTTCGCTTCATATTTAATAGAAAAAAAGATAAAAACTTTATTTTTAGTCTATTACTTTTAAAAATAAAATAAGCAATCAGTATATAAAAAAATATTTATCTAAATATTTAAAAAGAATTTTCTTACATATTAAAATGAAAATATCTGCTTTACAGATTAATAAGTATCATGTGAAATATGATTATATATATATAAATTTNGCTACCCATCTACTATCAGTACCTAAAAACTGTGGCATAAATGAGCGATTATATTATCCATGTATGAGGCCCAGCTAAAAAGTACTTGTTTCGTTATTCTTAGCCCGCTCTAAATATTTCTCGAAATTAAAATTAATCTTGCTTACTCCAATATAAGCACAAATGTATATAAATGTATTTATATCAAAAAAGATATGTTTTTATACATAATTTTAGTATTTATATTTATCAAATGAATATATATGCACATGTATGCACATTTGAAAAATTTAGAATGGTAGAGAACGTTTTCTTTTCTTTCCAAGAATATGACATTGAATGATTTGGAAAGCGTTCATTACTTCCAAGAGTCCATTCTCAGACATTCCATTACAGAACGTAAGGGAACGCGATCTCTTCAAAATGAAACTCAATCCGAACCTCTCCGAAATAGAATGAAAAGAAAACCATTCTGATACTGAATGGAACGATTCAGAAGGCTTTCTATTCTGACGAAGAAAGTTTTTTGAACTAGGAAGAAAACATTCCATAACAGTATGAAACGTTAAAGAATGCATTCACTCAGATGTTGAACGAATTCTTTTCAGTAATGAACACATTCGTCAACTTATAGATCGCGTTCTTCGTGAATAATATAGCTTTCCCTATTCTGATGAATGCGTTTCTTTCCGTTTTTTTCTATGATTATTTTTCACTGGGTTGTAGGAGAAAATCTACATCAGCAAGATTTCCTATTTCATTTGTCCTTTTTCTATGGGAAAAATATTTCAATTATTGTATATTATCGGTTGTTATTGAGGAAAACATTCGATTTATCATTCCAAGACATTTTAGATAGCAATAAACATTAAAAAATTCTCTAGCTTCTATTAGCAAAAGACTGCTTTTATTTTAATAGCACATTCACTATAGAAGTGGTCGGTTTTGAATAATTTACATATCGATAATTCGAAATCCTACGCAAAATAACTAAGAAATTTGAGAAAGAATATTTTTGTTAGCTTGTCAAATCCTAACCAGTATTTGAACATTTTAAATATTTTCTAGTTAATCGAAAATAGAAATAGAAATCAATATTTCAATTTCATATTTCGAACAAGCATATAATATGTTGGTAACTCGGCTTATTATATACGTCAAGTAGTTGATCATTCGTTTACTGATTCTAATAGTGCATGATATTTTATTCTTTTTTATTCTACAGTAGTTTTCTCCTTCTTTCTCTATGCATATATATAATTCTTGTATAGTTAAACACGTGATTTTGTAGAGAATTCTATTTTCTCTAGGCTTCTGTTTTTCAAATAAAGTTTCCGTTGGAGTTTTGTAACTGAAAATAGAAAATAACGATGCATCTATAGAAAAGACTAATCATAATTAGCGATTAGTGCCTCTTTTATTTAATGGTTCTTGAAAACAACTGATATGATTCGATTCAGGTTTTTCTCCTCTATCGAATGCAATAATTTGATTTGAAATTATATTTTATAAAGCGTTAAAAATTGAGATCTTCCGAAAAACCCAGGGGCTCTAGGTATTTTAAGATTTTCAGAGTTCTAACAATATTATTTCCACCTTTACAGCATAGCGGTGCATAGAGAATCGTTTTCTCTATCGAATGAAGTAAGACTCAAAATATTTACATACAGAATAATGGTATAAGAAAAAGAAAAGTGTCCGAATAATTATTTTGCTCAAAAAATCGAGTGGTTTCTTGAAAAACCTTGAAAACGAGATGAAAACATCCTTGAAAAAAGCTCCTTTTTCCTCGATGAAAATAGAGACCTCGGCCTTTCGAATGATATAAATAAAAGTTGAAAATCTGTTCTTCCTTCCCTGCGAAATTTACTTTACAAGATGAACGTTACTAGGTGTCCGAATAATTATTTTACATACTGTATATGCTATTTCATCTTATTCAGATTATGTTTTTTTTTCTCTCTTCATGTATAGTATAGTCTATCTTGCTGCATTATGTAAACATCTTTTATTCTCTCTCTTTTCGTTTCTACACTATATTTACACGCGTATTCAGTATTCAGTTGGTATCAGTTTATTTTATCTATCTAATTGGCGTTGCGATCACACACTTTTACTGTCCAAAATTTTTTTGTCAATAAAGGAGAAAGTATAAAATACGAATTATCTTGTAACCATTGGAGCATTAGAATCTAGCAGAATATATAATTCAAACTATGATGGAAAGTTTCAGACTCGTCTAGTACTTTGTAGTGAGTAGAAAACGAAGATATATTTTATCTGAAAGCATAGCGTATACTTTTGATAATCTATCCATAGATATTCTTTCAATAGATTTGAAGTTGGTATACTTCGTTCGAACACAGTATCGCTTATGCTTATTTGATAGGAGACAAATGTATTTTATTCTTTTATTTTAGATATTAGTTTAATCAAATTGATCAAAGTATCTTCTCATTATAATGTATGCGTGTTCCTGCGGTCAAATGTACGAATATCCATTGCAAGTGTAATTAGATTATTCTATGTTGTTAAAATGATTAACTTGATAGTACCCTTGTTTTTCAGAATGGGCTGCACAAAAGCTGATCACTATCAACGACCAAATAACAATAATAACCAAGTCATTCCATATCAAGGTCAAAAAGCTAGTGTTCAAACTGAACCAGTAAGTTGATTATTATTACTGTTGTCAATCTAAATAAAAAAACTCGCTTGAATCTCAAAATATGCTTCGATTCGATGACGATTCATCGATATTTATATTTTTTCTTCGTTCTTCCAAATATGATGTTTTTTATTTGATTCGAGAAATTATCAAAGAGAATTAGTCGATTGCTCTTTGTGTCTATGAACAAAAGCGTCTCTATTACATTGTTTCTAAATAGCCAATGGCCATGAGTAGATAAAAAAAAATATACATAAATTTTATTTATGACTGATCGTATTAGTCGACTGACGCTTTTTCTTCGTTCTCGCCATTGGATAAGAAAAAATATTTCTATTTCATTTTATTCTTCTGGTCATTCTTTCCATGGCAGTTCAAACTTCTGACACAGTTTCGGTATTCTTTAAAAATTCAACTAGAGAATTATTTTGTCATTCTATTTAGATAAATTCTTTTTATTTGTATTTAGAATTACAATTCAAATATATTACTAAAGGTGATGAAACATCAGCAATTTCTAACAGACATTACAGAAGAACTTATATCAGGTTCCAAAACGGAAGTTCAATGGGCTCAAAATGTTCAAGAGAAAACAACTGCGTTGATAAATGAAGTTCAACAGATCAAAGTTTAATTTTTGTTGTACCTCAAACAGAATTAAAAATTTTTGATAAGAAGAATAAAAGATGAACTTAAATTTTTTTTTGCTTTTCAATATGTTTAAACTAGAAGATTAACAACTGATGAAAAGAACGAACTATTTGATCTCATTTGTTCATTTAGATAGACAACCAAAGAACTTTTGAAGATCGTTAGTAAACCAGTTAAAACATTCAGTATTTTATTCACGACTACAAGTAAAGAATTGAAAGAATATTGATTAAATGCAATTGTAGATACCCTTACCCTTCTTACTTTCGAATCGAATTGTGAAGTTAAAATTAAAGGACTTTTTCTTGGATAGACCGCACATTTCATTAAATACGAAATCGACGAATGTTTACTGAAATAATTTTGCTGAAAAATTGTCGAATGATTTCTCAGTTGTGCAGTATTCATCGAACAAATTCTGAAAAGGTCACTTGAAAAGTAGATAGTTGCTCTGTTAAGATGAAGATCAATCTTAAAGAATTTCAATAATTATTAAATAGTCTCGAATTTTGTGCAGACTATGCTTTGATGCTTCCTAAACCAGAAATCNTGAATTTTTGAAATCTGTCCGAGTCTAAGATAAACTATTACAGTATTTACCAAATGTTCAATAAAATTATTCCTGCCAATAAAAATCAAATATCTACATATTCGTAGTATTCAGAATAGAATACTTTCGAATGTCTAATTTCAAGTATTTATTTATTGCATTAGATAGATCCTCCAAAAGTTGTGTTTCTTACTGGATATGATTGTCAAATATGATCTCGTGAAAGAAGAATCAATCTTTTGCTTAGATGGGTCTTGACGTAAAGACAACTATTTCGATGATATTTAAATCATGTTTGTGATTTTCCAAAAAAATGAAAACAACATGTACCATGACTAATCTCAAATCATTTAATGATCAAGAAATTTCAACTCTATTTCGTATTACTCGGACACAAGATTGGAAAAAATGATTCTTCCTATGAGAACATACGAAGAAGTTTTTCTCCACCATAATCAATAATATATTTTGCTTGAATATGCAACGATAAAGACTGATAGCATCCTGTGGTACTAATATGGTAATGACAGGAATATCTGAATTATTACATATTTGATTTACTTTAGCATAAAACAATGATGTACTTTATTGTGTACACACTTACACCACTAGCTTTTGATTTTACTAAAATTCAGAATTTTTTTCGAGAAATTGAATTTACCGTAAATTTAAATACACCAGAATGCGTTCAAGACAGTGATTTCGAAACACAAAACTAGATTCTATCGAACCAAAGAAGTGCTTTCTTCGAAAGGGTTAAGATCAATCCTTTGTTTGAGGATGCGCTTATTAGAATACGCAAAAACTATTTAGAAAAGTATCGCAATCCATCACTCTTATCAACAAGTTATTCATGCTACTTTAAATTAAGATTCAAGTCTTCTTCATTCACTGAACTGTTCAGATTGACTTTTTCTGTTGTTCAATTACTTTCTATCTATCGCAATGTCTTCTAATAGATTCTGTGATTTGTAGAAATAAAAAATATTTTATTTGTTAATACAATCAAAATTGTTAGTTTCCTTAAATAAGAATGTATCCAAGTGATCATTTATTTTTTTCTTCGTCATTCTTTTTCGTATGACTCACTCGAAAGAAAATATTCAAAAATATACTGGTTCTGTCAGACTAGAACGAAGAAAAAAATTAATCAACAGAAATAATGAGATGAAAAAATAAAATTTCAGTCAATATTTTTATATCTAAAAGTAAGAGTTGGTTTTTGCATTTCATAATGAAAACCAATAGTTGGTGTCATTTTAACAATTTCATTCAAAACGCATTCAATAAATTGTGTTGTTGTTGCTGTGCCACCAATATCTGCTGTTTTGATATTATGTTCTTGAATTGTACTTAAAACAGCCTTTTTCATAACTGAACAATGTTGATCTAATCTGAAAAATGTTTTTATTTTTCAGATGAAAGAAAAAATTCAATAAATTTACCCTAAATACTTAAGCATATTGGCAGCGGCAAAAAGAATACCAGATGGATTTGCAATATTTTTTCCGGCAATACCCACACCTGTATTTCTGGTACCTTGTTCAAATATAGCGTAATGATCACCGTAATTTGAACCAGCAACAAAACCTGAACCGCCCACAAGACCAGCACATACATTTGATACAATATTTCCGTATAAATTAGGCATAACCATAACATCAAACTGTGTTGGTCGATTAACTAATTGCATACATGTATTATCAACAATCATTGTATCAAATTTGATATTGGAATATTCAGCAGCTACTTCTCGACAACAATCAATAAATAGACCATCACTCAATTTCCTATTTACAACAAGAAAAAGAAATTCTCATATAAATGATCAATTTATTTGAAAATCTTTAAATTTGATTTACATTATATTTGCTTTATGAACAGCTGTTACTTTTTTTCGTTCAGCATGCTTGGCAATTTCAAATGCAAAACGAGCAATTTTAAGAGATTTTGCACGTGTGATAACTATAAAATAAAAATAAAAATGATCTATTTTTCAAATAGATACGAAATATGAAAATTAACCTTTAAGACTCTCAACAACACCAGGAACTGACTTGAACAAAAGATAAAAAACCAAGGTTAAATCGATTTAGAAATATATAATGCGTATACTAACTTCGTGTTCTAGTGAACTATATTCACCTTCCGTGTTTTCACGAATAACGATGATATCAATGTCGGCATGACGTGTAGGTACGACAGGATTTGTTTTACAACGAACCACATTAGCAAATAAATTAAGACGAGTACTAAAATATATTATATAATAATTCTTATTTTCGTTCTTATTAATAACAAGAAGAGACAAACATTACCGTAGCAGAACATTAAGAGAATTTGTTGTATTTTGTGATGCGATGTTACCTAGTCACATTAAATACATAGCTAATAGCTATGATCAAATTTTCTATGAACTAACCTTTAAGAGCTACTCCATTACGTTTAACAGCCATAACAGCTCTTTCGAACATTTCATCACTAGCTACATGACTTGACAATGGTATATCCTCAAAATCAATCGGTGCTCGTACACATCTGAAGTATTAATTCAACTAAATAAAGAGATGTGAATACTTTTTCCTTCTTACCGAATAGTAGCTTTAACATGTTCCATAAGTTCTGGTCCTACACCATCTCCATGTATTAATGTAACTGTATATTTACCACCGTAAGCTGTTCTCCAAGGTGTATTTAACTAGAATTCATGCATCAATACATATTAGTATGAATATAAAAATCGACTACCTACGTGAGTACTCAAAGATCGTTGTACATACACAATCGAAGAGAATATATGACGGGTGTTGGTTTTTAGAATAGACTGCATTTATTAAAAAAAAACCTAAATACACATCAGAATAAATGTGACAGGAAGCAGTAACAATAAACAAAAAAATAGGTAACGAATGAATGAAAATCAATCATATCCTTTTCGTTCTTTTTTCTTCCATTAGTCATCAATAGTTGTCGTTTTGTTTTCTAGGACGAAGCCTTACATAGATGCCGCATTTTTCTATATAAAAAATAACTAATTCAGTATTCACAATGCCAATAAAAAGTTATATCACTATTTGAAAAGAATTTTTTACAATCGATTAATCAGACAAAGTTTTCAATTTTAATATAAATCACGAAAGCAAAACTAATGAATTTGAATTTTGCTCCATGGATTTGAATACTTGCTATGGTGCTCTTGTTGCCTAAACTTCACAACCATAAATATACAAATATTTAGAAATACTAAAATATAGGCGATTATTGTATGGATATTCATTCGTAGTATTCTTTGTATATTATCCTTACGGGTAAAAATTCAACTATTTATTGATAACGTATCTTAAAGCATCGTAGATAAATTACAATAAAAAAAACGTGAACTGCATCGGACTCCAACGAATGGTTTTACGTGTTAGCGCTTAAGTTATGTTAGTGCAATAGTCAGACTCTTATTCAAAGCAAGTTAATTCATGAAATATTACATAATAAACAAAGATGTGATTAAAAAACTTCTACCATGTACTTGATTTTGAGGATTTTTTCTTCTCAATGATTTTTTGTGATTATTCACCACTCAAAATGGTGTTACTTTTGTTTCCGAACAGACATATAGAGAAATATGTTTTATTACAATATTAACTGTTTACTTTTTAGTGATGCAATTACTTTTTTTAATCCCATAAGATTATCAAGTATCAACATCAATTAGATATTGCTAAACTATATTGACTTCATTGGCAAGAACAACTGATTTGTGTTAGTGTTGCTATAATAAAACTTTTCAAATTCCGTTTTATTTATGATGCATCTCAAAAAAAATTTTCCATAACGACGGCTCTCGTATTGACATTCAGTGTATCGTTACTAATGATATGATTTTTTTAAAGAGATACAAAGAAAGAAAGAAAAACTACGAGTCGATGAATTGCATACCGACACAAACAGAACATTGAAAATTCTACACGTGTCATTTCAACTTTTTCTTCACATGCAAGTGGCTAAAACATTGATGATTGTTTATCTTGAATCATTCGGTGACTTTACAGGAAGAAAATATCTCGATGCTAGTCTGGCTAATTTATCGGTTACAACTAGTATATGAAAAATTCATGGTAAGCGACTGAATGTTTTAATAATTTCTTTTTTGAATTAATTAGTTTTTGCATACATGTGGAAATCTAACATGTGATTTGTTTTTATCATGTTTATACAGACAAGTTGCATTCCTGTCGAATGAAAAAGTTTACTTCAATTATTTGAATCGAAGTTTTCCGTCAATTTCTATTAGAATGGGTATTGGTTCATTAAGTTCTTCCAATAATCAAAGTAGCAATAGCAATGGTACAACAATCAACGAGTCAGATCGAAGACTGTCACTCGATTTTCAATACATTGATCAAAATAAATTTATAAAAAAAGAAAATCGCATTCGTTTTCGACCAACAGATACGATTCGTGACATTGCCAACAACTTTCTAGCACTTGATGAACAAGATGAAATCTCTCCCGATAAAATTGCATTGGTGTCAGTTTCTCTAGGTGGACGATGCTGTGAGGTACCTAAACAGAATGCTCGCATGACGTTGCACAAATTAGAAATCAAAAGTGGATCGCTGTTATGCTTTGAACCATTGAAAGTTGTTAATCGTTACAAATTATCACAACTAATATTATTTTCACCAAATTATGATGAGACGAAAAACTATGCATGGGACGAAAAATCGACAACAGTTAATATTCTTCTTGACTATGTCATCCATATATTTTCTTTGGATTGGGTTAAACGTGATTTTATCCAAATTTGCACGTTCTCTAACGAAAATCTCAATCGATCAGATAACTTAGGAAAAAAATTAAGTGATTTCGGTCTGAGTAGTTACTCGTCAATATTTGTTACTATCACGAAACTTGATTTTTCCTATGATTATAATCAAGATGCATATCTACGTGTTCAAAGTAATGCACATGGTGAGATATCATTTTATGCGTCACTTTCAGATACTGTTATCGAACTTAAAAGTCAAATTTTACGTCGGTTCCCATCATGTTATTGTATTCACGTTGAATTTAATGATGCAAAATATGCAACCTTGCTTGAAAAAGATCTGAAAAGAAAGTTAAAATATTTGCTTGTCAAGTCTAACACTATCATTAATGTAACTGTTACAGAGGATCTTCAAACAAAAACAGCGGCGACTATTAATCAAGAAACTGAAAGCTTACCATTACCATCGACGAATACGGTAGTCGTAGACCGATCTGTGACTGATTTTAATATCAAATCTGGCAGTACAATTTATACAACGGTGATAGACATGCATTCAAACATTCCCGCAACGCTACGCAATCAGGTCAACTTGTCAGCTAGATCGTCGAGCACGTGTCAAAGTGATTTAAAGCCACTTGGATTAGAAAATCTTGGTAATACATGTTTTATGAATAGTGCACTTCAATGTCTTATTCATATCGCACCGTTGACTCAATTTTTTTTGGATGGTTTTCAACAAGTTCATACATCTGCTGACCTTGTTGATGTTTACAATCCATTTGATTCTTGTGGAGAAATGACGGGAGCTTATGCAGAGCTTATCTGGAATATGCGACGAACCGATCGTAGTACGGATCTAGATTATAATCGTTCATTTAAACCGACACGAATGAAGGAAACAATTGGATATTTTGCTCCAAGTTTCGCGACATCAGATCAACAGGATGCTCAAGAATTCATCACGTTTCTGCTAGATGCCATACACGAAGAATTAAAAGAAAAAAATAAATCCAATCGCAATACAATTGTTCAAAAGCTCTTTTTTGGAACTTTACAATCTAAAGTGACTTGTCTTAAATGCAATCATGTCAAATCTACCACAAACTACATCAGTTTTCTACCAATATCACTAAATCATCAACAACGAAGATTTTTAGTAAACTTTGTCACGAAAGATGGTACTCAAGAACGTACTATGATCAATGTAAATAGGGATGGAAGAGTTGAAGATCTTGTGCAACAATTTCTTGAGTTTCATCACCTTTCTCATCTATTTAATCGAATTATAGTCATAGGAGGACTGTCAGAAGGGCAACTTCAATTCGATACTCTCCTCAAACAATTATCTGAAGACGAAATAACACTTATTGAACAAGATGATTACATTATTCGTATGGAATCGAATCGATTTGATGCAGAAATCAACAATTTGAGACTTCAAGAATGTCTTCAAGGATTTATTTCACTCGAAGAACTTGATGATCTGTGGTTTTGTCAAGAAAAAACTTGCCAACAAAGCACGACCGCAACCAAGCAACTAAGATTCAATAGTCTTCCACGTGTAGCTATTATTCAACTTAAAAGGTTTTCATATTCGAATGGTTTACGTCGAAAATTAGACACATTCGTAGATTATCCTACTGATGAACTTGATCTCAGTGGCTTATTGTCATCATCGAACAAAGAAAAGGCCATCTATGATTTGATTGCTGTTAGTAATCATATTGGATCTATCGCTAGTGGTCATTATACTGCATATGCACGACAAGAGCCAAATGTGGATGAATGGTACGAATTCAATGACGCCTATGTATCAAAGATTCATTCAACCTATAAAATCATATCAAAAGATGCCTATCTTCTTTTCTACGTTAAACGCACGAAATAAACTTAATTTCAATCAGTTGACTTTTTCTGTAGAATTGTACTTCATGAGTTGAAATCAACTACATTCAATGTCTTCCAAAGTTAAAGGACCAATCATCATTCAACATAGATATCATGAATGCACAAATTTATATAGTAATTATTGAACAATAAAGTTACGAAAGCTTCAATCAGTAGTTGCTAATTGAGTTTAAATGATAACAGACAAATAGTTTAAATCTAGTTAATGACGAAAAAACTTTTCCTTTTCAATCAAAAATTTCTTTAAGAAAATCAATTCGTCGATATCTGACTACTGAACATTCTTATTGAGAAATATTTTTATTATTAACAAAAAACCAAACTTTTAAAAATAACTCTGAAATATGTGACCTTACTAGTGAATAATACATTTTTCAAAAAGCACAATTTGTCTTAACAAACAATAATACGTATATAATTAATTTAAACCGTATCTTCGAAAATATTTTACTAGTGAAAGTATTAATCGAGAGCTGCTTCTTTCTGTGACCTTACTGCTGGATTTTGCTGAGTTTTAAGGATAGTTTCAATAACAAAAGTACGAAAATTCTAACCTTCTGAAGGTTAATCATTTTAATGAGATCTCAGAAATGATCAGATAATTAATGATATAATAGAGAGTTGTAATGATCCGACAACATCTTATGATTGCCATCTGTTATAAAACATGCATTGGACTATTATCTTTGTTATAAAGACCTTTCTTGCGACAAAAAACGAATTAAAAAATAACTGTATTGAATTTGATTGGGTCATTATCGGAACATTGTTACATGCTTTGCAACCGATAGAGACAAACAAGTAGCCATCTCAATGTATAGACAATTAATTTTGATTTTATTGTAAAATATATTCATTGTTTAGTTTGGTTTTTTCATGTTTGAGATGATGGATTTATCTTTATTTATGGTAAACTTATATGTAAATAATGAGAACTAAACTCTTTCAATAAAGATCAAATATAGGTAAATGAAATTTCCTAGCGACATATGACCTAGTAAGTTTTTTCAAGAAAATTCAACACAGATTTTTTTTCTATCACAATAATAAGTTAGAGAGGAATCATTTAATAAATTGCTTTACGATCGGTTATCATGTGCCTTGAGATGATACTCGACATGTATCTAGAGTCATGACCGTGAACTGCAAAGCATTATTAGTACTGAACTTTTACGTATTTTTGTCAACGTTTAATGTGTTTAAAGGGGATAAATAAAAGATGACACTCAACATCACATGAATGAACAAACTATAATAGCAGACTTCTACAATAACTTTTCAATATACTTTAATAGAACTCGGATCACATCGATAAATATCATTATTTTTTCGACAATTTGCACCAAATATTCAAATATCAGATGATTTTTTCCTTGTGGGTGAACGAAGTCTTTTTTTTAATTTTCTTACGCAAAAATATCAATTTAAAAACTAATCGAAATGCACTGTTTCATGTTGAGAAATGAAGATATTGTAATTCAATAATCTTTTTCCAGAAAACTATCATCACATAAATTATGCATAGATCCAAAATAGAAACTAACATTTCATTGAAAATGAAAGTGTCAGTTCAATTTTTCTCAATTTTTATTTATTCATCAGTATACAATGATAAAACCAATCGTTTCCAAATAAACTTCAACACACGTACGCATTGCACAAATTTTTCGAAAAGAATAAATAAGTTAAAATATTTTTATAATGTATTGATTTCACCCATTATGTTGATACGTCGATTTTGACATTTTTTCAGAGAAATTTCCTTTGCTACCTAAAATTATTTCATAGAAATCTTTAATTAATTAAAAACAAAAATTCGATGTAACCTGTTCTTTCAATTGCTTAGTATATGAAATTAATAAAGTTAGTTTTTCTTTTAATTGTTGTTCTTCTGTTAAAGAACTTGAGGCTTTTTCTTCTAATTCTTTTTGTTGTAAACGATTTCTTTCAATTGAAAGTTTCTTTTGTTGAAAACAATTTATAAGACGATCAACAAATTTATAGGAATCACGCATGGAAAATAAACGACCTAATTGTCGATGACTAATTGATTGAAATATTGAATCAACATTTTTCAAATAAGTTTTTAAATCTTTAATAAAATTAAAAAACTAAAGATAATTGTATCAAAAGTTGAGATGACTTTCTTACCATTTTCATTTATCTTTTGTATTGATGCAGGAGCATTTTGCATGATAAATGTCATAAGAATAGTTTCATCGACATGATATTCATTGAGACGTTGTTTCAAAAATGATTGAAGCTTCGAAATAGAACGAAGAAAAATTATTTATAATTTCGATATGATATGAATTAAACTAACTCGGTGAAGTTCATGAATAAATAATGTATATGTTGCACGATTTTCTAATAATGTCAATGCATCATTACCACGAGCAATACCATCATCAACTAGTCAAAGAAATAAAATGTTCTATTCTTTAGAAAAAGAAAAGCATAAGACATCAAATAACATACTTGGATGATTCGATCCATTTAGAGCCGCTTCTCGAAGAGCATGAACAAGTAAATTCGGATGATTACCGTTCGATGAAAGAGCTGGATCAAGTAATTCTGGTACTGTATCAATAGCGGACCAATCAATTTCTGCTTCCTACGCAGATTTAGAAATAGATATAACTAAAAATTAAGCAAGTGAAACAAAGTTTCTTACAGTATCAAAATCAATGGCATCAGTTTGATTTGCGGTTTGTTTGACTTCGATGCCTTCAATTGACGTTGCTGAATCATCATCTAATCCAAGAATAATATTTGGTTCGTCTTCCGTAACTTCTGTTGTTTCAACGAATTTATAATTTAATGCCAATCGTTCAATGCTAACAGGAATACGTCCGCCAGTTCGCCATTGATAGACAGTTGTATTTCCATTTTCAATTAAATATTTAATTACAGATAAAAATTCTTCGCTATCAGATTTTGCTGATGAATGAAAATGTTTCATAAAGTCAATATAAAATTCGGCAGCTGATTTTAATGATGGAATGGAACACTCATCGTCATTAGCTAATCCCGTGCATATAAATATCCAATAAGTTCATCACTGTGGTGTGGATCTGGGTGCATTGAACAGCACCTGCATATCCACATCTACACCCCACACCCTTAATATGTATTGGCCACGAACTAGCGAATCAAAATTGAGAGACGATTGGTAAAGACACATAGACATTAATAATAGTTATGAACCCAATTATTGCGCGAAGAAGGTTTATTATTTAAAAATTTAATACAAATAAATTGTTTTTTCTAGTAACTATGCAAGATGTAAATAATGGAAAAACAATTTGTGAGACTGACGCGTATTGATCAACAAGTGCAACAATGCCACAATCACTTCTTTTTGCTTTATGAAAAGCTGAACTAATATCTGCTCTTCATTTACTTAATATTTATTAGTTTGTAGTTTCTTTTAATAAAAAAATCGAATTAACCTTTTCCTGTTTTTTTGTAGATATAATGGTCGTAATGCAATGAAATTTTATATTGATCCATCATTCTTTTTCAATTTATGGATGCAATCAATGATACAATTTTCACTAAATCATCATAGAAAGCGATCCTGTAAACATGAACGACATCGGTCGCCGGTATGCAAATAACAGAATAACAAATGCTTCAACACGGAAATGTGCATTTTCGTTTTCCTTTTTTTATAGAAAGGACAGAAATCAAATTCTAGAATCAACTTATGCAGCAAACAAATTCAACATCATCATGTCAATCTCATCCTATTCGATAGTCATCTGAAGAACAACAATACTGTAGTCCTCAAGATCTGATACATCACCGAGGAGAATATGAATCTGTATCTCGTACTAATATTCGATCACAACAGCAACAAGTTATTCAACAACAAATCATAGTCTTCGTTTACAATATCCAAATAATAATTATTATGAACAATCAGATTTAGTACAGTACGATAGCTGGACATTATCATCGTCGTGCCAGAAACAATAATCAATGACAATGAATTTCAGTAGTGCAAGTACACTGAAATCACCATAAAGTATATACAATATAGAACCATCATCAAGATTTAATATCCCTTCATGAATGATTACTCACCAAATTTCGCCTCCACCATTATTATCACAATTTGAACTGAATCATCATATGACACAACATCATCCAATGAAAAAAACAATTGCTGGGCTATCAGCTAGTTCACCAACTTCACTGCCAGCACCGCCTTTGTCGTTAAATATCGGTATAACAACGCTTGCAATTATTTTAGAGACTGATAATTTGCTTCAACCACCAGCTGATTTGATTGAATAATCGCAAACATCACCGACTCCTCCATCTTCAATGTCATCAAATATTCCATCGGCACTACCTTTACCAAATTCTTTCATTCAATCGCTTGTCATGTGATCTTCAACGGAATGTACATCGGCATGAATAAAAACTAATTCAGATTGTAATATTTTATCATCATCTCGTTGAGATGATGTTTCTGTTTCATCAGAAACTTCGATTCAAGATCAACGACTATATATACGTAATCTTCATTCTGATTTATTAGCTGAATTAAAAAAAGGTGAATCCACTCTTTTCTCTTTTGTTTTATGCTTCGTTCTTGTTTAGGTATTCAATTGAATAATCGTAAAAAATAAGAAGAAAAGAAAGAAGCTGTAGCAACCAAAACAGCTGTCCTTAATGTTATGACGATTATGGAACAACCATCAAAATATCGTCACTATAAGATTCGCTCCCAATCGTAATCAGAAGCAGATGATGAATCGTCACGATCTGATGATAGCGATTAAATTAAATAACTTCGGTTTTTTGTTCAGATAATATTGCTTCTATTTTCTAATATTCTCTATTGTTGTACAAATAATGCAGGTGCAGGTGCATGTGTGTCTTTCTTTCTTCTGTCCATATCGATATGTCGTGCAATAATTTTCTTTTACGAAATGAATAATAGTTTGGTTGATATATTTATCATTACTTGCATCGTGAGACATTTAACAACGTCACACAATACTATATACAACACAAACATTTAAAAAGTTTGTATTTATTTATTTCGTATTGTATATGTTGGATCGATGTGGATCGTTATAAATACTCGGTAATCATTCTTTTCTTCCATTGTGGTCTTGTTACATAGTTGCACTTAGAGAAATAAATCATTTTTATCATATTTGTATGCTTTATTCGTATAACCTTATGCACCATGGTTCGTTTTGTTTGATGATATTGCATATTCGTTATTTTTTTCAGACCAATGACCGAGTTTAAGAATATTTGTTATAAATGTATTGACGCTGTGGATCCATGTATATCTTTCTGCAATGTTGGCGATTATAAATGTATTTGTGGGCACAAACAGAATCTTCATCTTGAAGGTGATCAACCAAAAAGTTGTTTCTGATAGCAGGAATCAGGTCTAACTTATCCTGATACATTCAGTTTTCAATAGGGAAGATCTCATATTTTTTATATGGTTTTCATTTAATCGAAACATCGAATCATTTATTCTAAAGTATCAGATCTTATTATGGATCACATTCAGATTACCACGTCTATTGGTTAAAATCATTCTCTGACACTGTTTCCTATCTGTCATCAACATCATAAGTTGAAGGGTTAATGAAGTGAGTGACTTTGTGAATTGTAAAACACAAGGGAAACAGATAGAACAGTCGTGCTAATCGACAAGTAGATTCGTGTTGAGTCTATTCTGAGAATGATTATTGTAATAATTCTTACATTTAGTTAGTTGAAAAGAAACTTGATTAATATATTTTGCCTTCTTTCTTGCAGGTACTAATCGTGATAATGAAGTAAATATTAAAGGTAAATAAATGTTTTTTTACGCTTTCTATAAGAATATCTCTCTTATGTTAGAAAACAAGTTGATAGTTGTGTTATTAAGTAGGAAACCATGTCATGTTAGGTAATTTATTTTCAGAATCATTTCAATTTCTTTTTATTAGAAACATGACGGTGACCTATGATCATAATATAGGTCTTAATTAAATCGTATAAAGAAAGACATTTAAGGATACATTCCTTCCGATCTCTTTTTTAACCAAAAACTCGATTTTGGGTTGACCCTATAAAGAGGATAGTTGATCTAAAAAATTCAAGAGGAAATTACAGAGCAGTAATTTATTTGAATTTAATTGATGACATCATATAGCCAAAAGGATACACGTATAAGATTCTGTTCATTTATCACAATTCGCGCAGTACATGCCGTGGATAACATACGCATGATAAGTTTTCAACGGCCGAAAGCGGTTGCATAGGCTGATGAATTATAATATGTTACATTTGCTTATGTCCAGAGAATTCTCAAAGTTCATTTCGATTTCCTATGTATATCGTTTAAGGGAGTTGTCTAGAACTATTAGTTTATCGTAAAAATGCTCTATGAGCGAGCGTTGTTTTTTCCAACAATCTGGAAATAGTCAACCAAAGTTTTTCGATTGCTATTATTTTACTTTTAACAACATTCTAAAACACGAGTGGCAGTGATGAACCATTCTCACACTTAAAATTTCAAAGCTAAAAAAACTTTTACATACTAACATAATTATTTGGTTTTACTTCGTCGGTATAGCAGTGTTTAACAGCAATTTTGTTTCTTGTTTTCAGATCGTAGTATCTTCCATCAATTATTGAAAAGTATTACTGATCCGTGGAATGATTTACCGTCAGACTATTCAACTGAAGCCACAAGAAGAGCTCTAAGAGAGTCGGTGATGAATTTCTATAATTTGAAAAGAAACTTATGTATGGTTCTGGGTGTAATCAATAAAAAATCGAAACATGTTGTAACGGCTCATATCTATCCGAAGTCCAAGTCAACTGGCCTACAGTTTTTTGATCTACAATTATCAGATATCGATAATCCGAGAAACTGCTTACGATTGACCAAAGAAATTGAACGAGCTTTCGATGCGCAAAACTTAACCATCATAAAAAAAGATGGTGAATTAAAAATTTTTCTATTAAACAACACAATGTCATCAAAAAGAATTACGCCGGTCTCACCTCATACATTTGGTAGTATACATGGATTATCATTGATGTTTAATAATGAAAAAAGACCATTTCATCGACTTTTAGCTCTGCATTGCTATAGTTCGTTCAATAATGCACGATTAAAGCAACAAGAATTTTTATTAAATGATGAAGATTTGAATAACGTCGTATTTTATGTTGAAAATTTATTGAACATATCATTTGATTCACATAAACGTGAAAATGTTACACAATGGTTATACCATAATCCAGTTGGACCTGGTGCATCACTATTACAATCACAAATAATTTCACAGTTTATTTATGAGTTCGTTGAACAATATACTGAAAATTCATCGCACATGTCCATCATTGATCGCATAAAAGTTTGTATAAAAATCTATTCCCTTCCTTTATTAGATAGGCTAGATACAACTTAGAAACGATCAATGTTGAACCCGTAAGCTTTTTGCTGTTATTTAGTCTTTGAGTATAGCTGTAAACTGAGTGAATCGATAATTTGTATCGTATCTTCATTTTTACTATTGCAGCATTCTTCGTTGATTTTTGATTATTTAGTTAGCCGTTGAAGATTTGTCTCATATTTTCCCACTGGATCAAGCGTTATTTGTTCGTGAACTAATAACACATGTTTTAAAATTGAAACCGAAAATAGTGACTGTCGTAGGATGTTTATTGGATTCAGCACAGAAAGAACAAGTATTAAATATGGATGGAATTACGAATGGGTATATTGTTCATTCTATTTTTTTCATCTTTGAATGATTGTTAATATGTTCTGTTAAGGATATTAAATGTATTCGAAATAGCAGATAGTTTCTCGACTTCTATTTGGCGACCTATTGGTGAAATACTTGGTACATTTATTGGTAGTGCTGAGCCACAATCAATGATGAATATTTCAATATTAAAAACAATTATGGACAAAGTACCTGTTCAAAATTCAAAAGAAGTGATCGCATATATCATTGAATATGCACAACAAATTTCAGTAAGTGGTATAGACAAAAGTAGTAAAGTCCTACATAAATAAATAAAAATATTATTTTGATAGATGATAGAGAAAGTGATCTAGGCGAGTAACATTTGTGTTTGATTTAGTTTCGAAAGTCAAATGTTCGAGGCAGCTGCTATATTTTCTGATGAGAAGCTTTCGTAATGTGGTTTTATGAACAAAATAACACTCGTCTGCTGTTGTTGGAGAGAAAGGTGAGAAGTAGGCACTTCTCTTTTTTTATCCAGTATCTCTGCCCGGTATACAGTTCACAATGTGTCCTATATTCTTTATATTCATAGTCGAAATCGAAATTTATTTCACTATGGAAATTGTCCGGTTTAACATTTGACGATTTATTGAAACCTGTCGTGCTTGATCAACAATTTCTGTCCGCTTATGATTGGCTATTAAATCCAACACTAACAGACCGGAATGAAATAACACAATTATCGACACCATCTCTTGCATCTTCTTCTACACAAGCCATTGCTGTATTACAATCACCATGGTCTTCCACAACAACTATGGCTCGTTCAGATATTAACTTGGTAAAATTATTTCGCTCGATCAACGAACAACAGGTCGATTCGAACACACAAGAAAAAGAAATTTATCTGCATATTCAAGAGGCAAGTGTGCTTTGTTTTAACTCCAATTCAGAATTTAAAGCGGTGCGTTACACCAGTACTGGATCGAACCGGTTGAAAGGTCGCCTTTTCTGATTAGAATAAGTAAAAATATGCTCAAGACAAATATTATTTTCGTCACTTGATCAAAGGTTCGATTCAATAGAGTCGTTGTGTTAACTGTCACTTGAATGTGCTCGCAAGCCATCTTTTCTGATTGACACTTTCTTAGTACACGTTGAACCAAATCTAAATAAAGAAACCAATCATAGTTCTTAAAAATTCATACTTACCTTTTCATTTATCGTTGAATTCAATCTAAATGAAAGGAAATAAGTTTTTATTTTATAAATTCGTACTTACCTTTGTGTTTGATAGTGAACCAAATCTAAATAAAAAAAGATGATTTTTGTTTTAAATCTATGATTAAATTTTCACTTGATGTCGAGCCTATTATAAATAGCTACGATCTTATCTGACTATATAGGATCTTACAACAAACAGACCTTCAGATTATGCAAGAATCTTACTGTAACGTTTTTGTACGATTTCATAGGGTCATCCAGTATGAATATTACAGTTTTTGATTGTCTTTTAATCTTATATGATCTTCGTGCTCTTTTTTCACATGGGTCCGTGATTTTCACTGATTGGATGTGCAATTTCAATCGGCAGGTTTACTGGCCGAACCGAACCGGTTCCAGTACTGCTTGAAATTCGACTACATCGACTCTAAGTTCTACAATACGTTTTTGTTTCTTTTAGAAAATGAATCCATCTGATAAATATTACATACAAAATATCATTTTATCGTATTTGGAGTCGTGCCTCGTTGTTCAAAATCCAACAAAGGCGAGAATTGATGAATATGCTATAAGACAAGGAATTTGCATTTTAAAATCAATTATTCATGATGACAACGAAAAAGAGATTCAAGTTCTTTATGCTATACAAAATTTTATCGTCAAATTAGAATATCCTCCAAGTGAGTGCCTAGGTCGAATAGCACGCTCGTAAAAGATCGTACACGGAGAAATACGACAAAAAGTACCTTTTTCTTCTTCTTGTAGAAATGGCTCGCTTATTATTTGATGTGTTTTATGATGAAGAGTGTGTACGTGAAGCGGTGTTTCAGAAATGGCGTCAAAATCTAGATCAAGAAGAAATCAATGTTTATAGTGCTATGATTGACGCAACAAAAGATTTTTTTGATTGGTTATTACTAGCCGACACTGAATCTACCGAAGAAGATGAAGATGATGAAAGTAAATAGACTATGTTGTTGTAAAATTTGTGTTGATTTTTTTATTGTTTCTTTGTTTTTTAAAACTAAGTGTTCATTCATGTGTTGAGGGTGTGAAGATAATAAACACTGTTATTTGCATTTTCGTTTTCTTACTTCTTAACAATTTTAGCGCAATGTAACCCACCGATGACTCACAGCAACAAAAATATATGAATATCTGCGCTCTATTTTAATTAAACGGGCTAATTGCTTTCTTGATAATACAGGAATATTCGAAGTTTTTATTTATAAGAGAAACGCCCATAAATGCTGCGTGTAAGTATTATAATTGATTTCAAGAAGTAAAAGTGACCTTTTGTATTAACATCTTTTTTAATGCGATGCAAAGCAAAGCATTCATGTAGACGGTCACGAGTTTTTTTTCTTTTACCTTCTCAATGTACGCATCTTTTTCGTCATTTTTTGACGAGATGATCTCGAGAACCGAAAATGATAAAAACCGCGTTCAAACTGAAGACCCCGATAGCAAAAAACAGTTGTATTGATGTTTATATTTCAATCCAATTATAGCTACGCTAACAGATGTTCTTACAAATTGTGCTCATAGGAAGAAATGAATTATTATTAATAAAATGGTTTAAACTTGATTTCGATTTTAGTTGCAAATGATTATGCAATCGTTGGTTTCCAATTTCTTCATTGATTCGTGAAATAACTCGAATGTTTGTCTTCATAATGGTATTCGATTACGATCAGCAATATTTCAAGTTTGTTTTACTGCTTTTTTTTTAAACAAAAAACAAATGATAATTTTCTTTTTTTTTCTTTTAGTTGACAGTAATCTTTTTTAACGATGAATACCTTCTTGATGAAATTGAAAAATTTCGTACAAAACTTGTTGAAAAACGTTAGGCAGAATCTGTTTTTCAAACATTTTGTTTTTCAATATACAGTATTGATAATCCTTTTATAAATAAACAAAAATATGCAACACTCAAGTAAATATTTTATTCTATTATATCATTTTCTTAAAACTAGTCAATTCAATTTTTTTATAGAAAATACGGTCGTTATACTCGACGTCTTACGTAAGAAAGGACTTATACTACCGAAAGATTTAACAACACATCAAATTACATTTAAAGTCTATTAGAATAAGTAGTACAACTGATATTAAAACTTTAAAGGGTTCAGTTCTACATCAACAAAATATATTAATTCGTACACCTGGACCAGCTCGACATAGTTTAACATTAACAAATACACATTCACCAAAATCTATATCTTTACATGATAATGAACAATCATTAACTGGAAAATCAACAATAGCGACACCATCGACAATACATGAAAGTGATGAAGGAATCGTTGAAAATAACAGTGATGATGATGAAGATGCAGATCGATCATCAAGTAGGAAATTGTGTTTTTAAATTCATTTTCATTTAATTAAAATTTTTAAAATTTCTATTTAGATACAATTGATGATTCAAATAATTATGCAACAATATTAAATAAAACTAACAGTCTTGAACGTTTTACTGATANTTTTGTATGTAAAGATTTTGTTTGACAAGGTCTTATTGTAACAACATCAGTATCATCACGTTCAACAATACGTCAATATGCGACTATGAGTGATTATTCATTTCGAATATCACATATTCATCGAAATTTTAGTTTCTGTCGAAGATAAAATATTTGTGTGATGCAAATCGAATCAAATAGGACCGAGACGCTTTCAGGAGCAATGATGTAGCGAAGCCTCAGGTGAATAGTAATCAAATAAAATAAGATTGCATACGAATAATTTTCTCTATTCACAGTGTCTGCGATTGTCTGGCGTAATCCACATACAAAATCACTTTTATTGAGTGGTTCTTCGTTTTGTAATAAAGGTTATATTAACCTTGTTGTTAAAGAACCACAACCGAATTCAAGTATAAATTAAATTTCATTTTAATCAAAGAAAAAACTTGGTTAAATATTTAGGTTCATCGAGTAATGCAAATAATTGCAGTAATTATTTGGGGCTCTTTCATAATAAAAATGAATTCTGGTCTGTGTCTGTAGATGTTCTTTTTAAGACTCTGAGTTATGTGGAAATTCCCCATTTTAAGATGAAAATTGTGATTTATAATTGAAATTTTTCGATTCGAAAACGTTACTAGACAACAGGAGTTTTCAAACAAACATGCTATTTAACAGCTTTCTCGGTAGATTCACTCATAAAGTATTAAATTGTATCCACTTCATTGACATCGATCATCGAATAGAAAGGACAATGTTGGACGCAGTGTTGCAGGTGAAATGGAAGGTATTTCATGGATAGATCGAATATCAAATCAAATCCAAAAGATGATTTTCCTTTCGTTCTATTTTGTTATTTAGATATGAACCTCCTTTTTCTAAATTTCGATTAGTAGCGAATACACATAGCTTTGTGTAAAGAATACGCAAAAGAAACGAAAACAAACTATTTATCATCCATGAATTCATTTTTCTATTAGGAAATGTTCGATCTAACACTATCAAAACTATAAGAAAAGCTTCTTCAAATGTTAATTATATTTCAGCCAAAATTTTAGAAAATACATTTCCATATAGTATAACTGCGTTTTCAGCGAACTATTGAAACGAAGCGAAGAGGACTAGTTTAACCTCTTATCGAAAACCTCTCATCAACAAGTGCTTAATAATATTTCAACTATTTCGTACGACATAATTTATCAGATGAACGAAGGTAGCGTTTGAATTTCAAACTTTATTACACTAATTTTTTTCTTCCATGCTTTTCCTATATGAAGCTAGTATACATCAAGATGAGATAAAAAAAACTTGTTTGCTATACTATAATGTTTGATATGTAAATCTCCACCTACATTTATTTTCTTATATTTTATAGTACCTTCAGTTCTCGTTGAACAGACAATCGAATATGTATCGCAAATCGAGCAGCACAATGAAGTTCAAAGTAAATTTCTATCAGAAGAAATCTTTTTCTCTAAAGCGAATTTAATTGTTAATATTTATCTTTCTCAGATATTACTAACGTAGATACAAATTCTATTGAAGAAGATCTACAAAATCAACCAAAATTAAACTTTAATGGTACTTTTTATTACACAGGACATTGCAGGCATCTCTGATTTCTAAAGATTATCGTGTGCTCATATTTTATCATGTAAAAACTTGCATTTTTTTCTTGAAACAAAATTGTTAGTATCGTGTTGTATAGAATTGCTTCATGTCACTGAGAGCCCAGCTAAGAATCGTTTCAATAATCTTATGCAAAAAACGATAAAATAGGTTTCAATGTGGATGTTTCTGGATTTTGAAATATTCTCATTATACGTCTTTGAATTATTTATTTGTTTTAACTTTTTTTACTATTTTGTATAAATACTGAACAACTGCCAAACCGATGTTGACTTGTTTCCACTTATTTCGAAAACAAGCATCAAGACTGACGGTGTATCAGCTTGTCATTTTATTCTTCTAGTTGGAATTTACGAGGCGAATTATTTTTGTTATCTCGATCACGATATCACGCACTTCCAAGAATACAATGTATTGGGCACTCTGAAGCACGTCTTTCGAAGAATGGTGAAAACGATTAAAGACGAATTGTTCGAGTCTCAAAGTGGCAATTTTTCAGATTTAGTTGGTTTACAGTTATTAATAGGTGGGGGTCAAAGATACGACGACGACGTTTTTCGAAATTCTTTTTCATTATTCTTCGATCAAGATAGCAATACACTGACGGAGGTAAAACAATACTTCTCTTGTTCAAACATTATCAAGTTATATGAAAAATTAATCGGCAACGTCACAATCCTAGAAGCGGTATCGTGCGAATTATCTAACCAACAGGAGTCCGAGGCGAGAGGCAAGCATTTGTTTTAAACTAAACTCATAGCATTTTGAATATCTTTTGATCCTCTAGAATTAAATGAAGCCGAGCAAAAAGATGTAAACGATTCGTCATCGTTGACGGTATTTTACGAATGCGTATCAGATATGGGGTTCATCGTTTTAGACTGGGGTAGCGTAAATCACCTAGATGATATTGCTTATATGACGTTTTCAATACGATCCAAACGAAGTACTGGATTTCTTTGATTTATTGATGACCAGGTGATCGACAACGTGAAAAGCAGAATTGCGGATCGACCAATGGATCTTAATAACCTTGAAAAAGCATTGTTACTGATTCCTGATAATGCATTATTAGACAGCAATTCAGCTCTTTCGAACATAGATTGGTAAGAATCTTTTATCAATGATCATTGTTACATAATGTTATCATTTTTATAGGTCATGTTTAGAAAAATTTTCGGATGATGATGACGATAATAATGATAATGACAATGATAATGACGAGGTCATGCAGAAAATGGTAGTTCTATACTTTTAATTTTTTACATAGTTGAACTGAAACGTTCTTTCTTATTAGGACAGTCAACAATGATTGGTAAATTCGATATCAAAAAAAATTCAGTTAATTAAGCTCATCTTTCAGTGTCATGAACTGTTCAATTAGTTTTTGTCTTGTTACAGAAAGCAACAAAGTATTGTGTTTAATTATAATTATAAGTTATTTAGAACTAATAAAGTCTATATTCCAAGAAAAGTAATGGTATGAGTAATTATATTTTGTAGTTCAAGCACTAATCTTCAAGCTGATTTAACGGTTAATTAAAATTTTGTAATTTCATCAGTTAAAAAAAACATTAAAATAAAAAGCAAACTATTGACGTTAAACTTTCAGAATTCAATAATGTAACAACACATAAACTGAGTTACTTATCTATATTCACAGATGCTTCAATCATTTACACTACATTAAAAGAACACTTGAAACAAAATTTATTTTCTCATCGTAGATCATATATATATATATATTATACCTTATATAATTAAGCAATAATTAAAGAATAGTTTTTCGTCTTATCATTGGAACTCGATTCCTGATGTTCAATCCAAAAGATAAATGAAGATATTTGCCGCTGAATTGATGTGTCTATTGTTAACCAAATTATTTTAGAAATTTCTGAATTTTTTAAAATGATCTCAATATGTATTTGATGATAAAAAAACTCTATTTGAACTTTATGGAAGAAAATCATGAAATTGAAAACTAAATATAATGGAAAAATCTTAATTAAAAATAATATTTCACATGCTAGTTGTGACGATTTATACATGTGTTCGAGTATAAGTGATATTCTTGTACATAATAATATGTTCCTCTATCATGCGCTGTCTCTCTCTCTTTAGCTGTATATCGCTCTCTCTCTGTTCTCTTCCTGTTTGTGTGGATAGTGTGCGCTGAAGTGGAACAGACCTATAAAAGGAAGTGAGAAATTGAAATAAAGGGAGAATAGAAAAACACGACATAGCTTCTTGTTCGTTACATGGCGACCCTGTCAAAATAAACCTCAATCTTCTAATCGAAAATAAATTAATAAGCTAAGTGAAATAATGGCATCTGAAAAAGTAACAATTGAACAAGCGGTTCAAAAATTATCGGAAGCAAGTAACAACAGCAATGGGCGTCTGAATGCGCTCGAGACAAAACTAGATGAAATTCACCTCAATTTAATAGAACAGCATAAAAATATGAACATGGACGTACCAAATGAAATGATGAATGTACAAGAAAAAATGATAAATCAAATCGAAACCATTCAAAAAAGAACAGAAGAATTGCAAGCCACAACAACGTCCAAATTAGAAGAAAAACAACAACAGTGGGAGCAATTAACAAAAAATATTCGAGATATGAGAACAGAAATGAAAAAAATTTGTGAGGCGCTGGAAAGAACAGCATTACGAAAAAATGATCAAAATCAACTAATGGAAGAGAACGCATCCACGCCTCATACACAACTTAATTCATCAACAATCAATGAATCATTTGGAATGACCAATTGCTTCTCAACGGCATCTCACAATTTCTTCGAGGTACGGCTCTTGAGTGGTACTGCCAACTACACGTCTCAAATCGACGTCCACAAACTTGGATCGAATTCAAGGTAATTTTTCTCAATCAATTTAATTCACCAATCCGACGTGCACGACAAGAACAACAATGGAAAGACTGTAAACAAGAAGAAGATGAAACAATTAATGAATTCATCGTTCGACTTCGTGCCCTCTGGCAAGAACAAAAGCCGAATGAAACAGAAAATGATCTCATCCGACACCTGATGTGTAAGATGAGAAACAATTTATTAACGATGATTGGAATATCCCGATGTGAATCATTAGATGAAATTATCACCGAAGCTCAAAAAATTGAAGAAATACTCTATCAGCGAAACAAACAACAACATAGAAATGATAACCACGACCTATTTCACAATGATATATCAACAACAACAATGTATAACAACGATGATCATCACGAGGTGCAAACAATGTCAGCTCATCAAACGAACCAACAAACAAAATCAAACAACAGAGGAAATTTTACGTCGAATAGAAATGGCAATTATAATGTCACACCTCGACAATCATATTATTCAACACAAGACACACGTAACCAACGCAACTTATATTCATTAAATGAGACAAAATGTTACATGTGTGGAAGAA
>OENM01001630.1:16118-27231 GCA_900239745.1 Rotaria magnacalcarata | reverse complement strand
TTGATTTTATAATGTACCAAAACAACATGTGATAGTGCTAAGCCAGTAGCAGCTAGATGAATTTAAACTATTTTAAGCCATTGTTAAATATTGTTTTTGAATTTGAATCCTATCAACACACATAAGATTCATTATTAAAAAAAGTAATTAATGTTAACGGATAGTGAATGTGTCAACAGTTATTTTAGCAGTGCAAGATTTAAAGTATCAGATAGGCAAGGCTTTCAATTTACGAGCTTGTAACAAACAAGACAAAATGCTTAGTATAGACAGATCATTCGTTGTCTATGCAAATTTTTCTTACACAATTCTTTTCAGCAGCAGTTGTCGGCATGCATTTCTATTTTCTTTTAATTAGTTTCCTACAAATCCTAACCATAATACATTTTCAGAATTTGACTACAAGGATTAATCGCCTATTTGTTTATTCAGTAATAATTATAAGTTAGTGCACATACTTCCTAATCTTTAGTAGTTATTCGCGTAGTTATATTATTTTCTCTCAATTCAATTATTATTATGTCAAAAACAACAAACACAAATCATGGCAACCTGATCAAAGTGACAATAATAGATATAAACAGAATATCAATCTTCATCATTAATCAGAAAAAATGTCCTCTACACTTTTGTGTGACTTTCAACTCGCATCAGAATATAGTATTTTAGTTTTACAATTCCTTTGTTTTACCTTATAACAATCGAAATCTTCGAGAATTGAATCAAACATTGTATATAGATCATTAAGTAAATCGACAACTTCCATTGGACTACTCAATGCTGATATTGTTGTAAATCCGACAATATCAGAAAAGTAGATTGTAACACATTCATACCAAACAGCTTCAACAGCTTTACCAGACTTGAGACTGTCAGCAACACTCCTGAAAAAAAGAAATCAAAGAATTAACAATGTCGGTGAGCAAATCTAACACATACGGTGGTAACATTTGTGATAATAATTTATCTGTTTTTTTCTTTTCTTCTTCGAGTTGATTTGTTCGTTCTCTAATTAAATCTTCCAAATTATTTGAATATTGTTCAAGCATTTTAAACATTGTATCAACAATATTCACTTTTCTAGTGAATAAAATGTTTAACGAATTCTTTTCTCTCAGCTATAAATTCTTACTTTCCACCATTGAGTAATTTTATTGATTGAGAAAGATCGTTAAATGATGGCCGGGTTTCTGCTTGTTCAGCCCAACATTGTTTCATTGAATTGATATATTCCGGTGGTGCTACTTGTTTCGACACAGAAGGTCTCAGCAGTGGCGGTGGTTTCTTTATTTTAGCAATAATTTCTATATAATTGAGAAAAAACAAGATATCATTTTAAAAAAACCTGAGCCTTATTTTCTAATATAAAAACAACCTTGTGGTGTGAGATCTAACATACAAAATGGCGGTCCACGAAGAATAACTTCTTGCATAATAATACCAAAACTATAAACATCACCAGCAGCTGTACTTGTCATTACTGTAGCAACATCATTTTTGATTATTGCTGTTCGAATGTGTTCCGGTGCCATCCATAGAAGATCTAAAACATTATTATTTCCTTTTGTTGATTGGAAATTTTCGTTAACTATGTTGACACAAACCAATGATATTAACTTGTCTTGGAGCATATTGCAAAGCATACGTTTCATTCAAATGATAATCTGTTACTTTCAATACCCAACGTGAATCAACAATACAATTTCGGGATTTTAAACTGCCATGACAACGTATCGATGAATTACATAAATATCTCATACCCTTGAAAGAATAGTGTTTTTCAGATTTTTCTTTTAGAAGAATAATAATCATACTCGAACAAGATCATTTAGCATTGACCATTTAAAATTCCAGTCAAGTTTTATCTCTTCTTTTTTGAGAATATCCTACAAAATTAAATGTAAATTTATAGGTTTCTTTGTTTTGTGTCGAATTGCTGGTCTAGCTGAAAAAGGTCTATAATTAGAACAGCTGAAACGAGTGATCGAGTTTCTATTTAAATTATTTCCTATGAAATTCTTCATCCTGATGTATAATTGTTAAGAACATGCAGTCTGTTCATAGAACTAACTCAAATTAATCAAGAAAATATCATTTTGTCGCTTTAGACATTCTACACCCTAGAAATAGAAGCAATGTATTTCAAAAATCTTCAAATATACAGTAATAGCATTACAGTCATTATGTATATTACATAAAAAGTTTCTTGTCTCAATAAGACTTTTAAAACCTGCGCATATGGTAATAGTAATAATTTTTTTCCATTGAACTAATAGGATTACCGTCGGATATATTGATGCTCAATGGGCAGCATCAAGGGGGAAAGTGTAGGCTTGGAACCGCCGCACCTCAGCACCTCAGCACCTGTTCAGCATCTTCGGCACTTTGTAGTAAAATGTGGTTCTTGGAGCCAGCCCTTCCCCCTTGGGCAGTATCCTGTGTACAAATCCAATACGAAAATGTCTTCTTCTCACTAAATCTACTCTACTTTTCGAAAAGTCCATTATAGTCCTATTAACTACCTCTTATAAACGCCTTCAACCTGATTTCATGATTTACTAAACAATAATCGATAATTCTTACTTCGAGACTGCCTCGATGACCATATTCGAATATTAATGCTGGCGCATTTTGATCGATAAAGAGTCCAATAAAAGTGTTCACATTTTCATGTCGTAAATCTTTCAATTGTCGTAATTCTCGCATGACTTTTGTACGAATTGATAATGGGCCAATATGTAACTTCTTGACTTCGACTAAATCACCCTATAATACATATTTTGTTTTTTTTTTACTAAATAATTCTCATTAAAAATAATCTACATTGTAGCGAGCTGTTTTTCCAGCTTGAATTTCTTCACTACGTATCGACATATTACTACGTTCGTGTGCTTCATTTTTTAAATTAACCTTTTGTTTTTTAAATAATTAAAAAAAGAAGATGAATTTAAACTGAATGATCAAAGAATGTTTCTGGTACAAACTTTGCTTGTAAATATAGAACCTTTTGGCATAACAAACATTAAATCATCAGGTAGTAAAATAATTTTATTTGGACCTTTAGATAATTGTTTACGATTACGTTGATTTCTAAATAGCGAAGAAATGAAAAAAATAACGTTTCTAATTTTTGTTTTCTACAATTACCGAATAATAAAGAAAGCTATTAGTCCAGCAGAACATACTACAGCTACACCCAACAATGTAAAAAGTGCAATATGCAGTATACGCCAACCTAAAGTATAATCCAATAACTAATCATAACGAAACGATAGATTCATTTTCTACATACCGGTATCATCTGCTACCACTATTTTTATATCGTTGGATGGATAATTAATGCATGAATTTACACTATTATTAGTATTTGTTATTGCTGAATTTATATATTTAAATATAGCCCAGCTACCATTACATTGTAAACCAATCAATGAATGGATAAAAGAACGTTTTCGATTACTATTAAATGTTATTGGACCGAGTATAGTTGATTGGTTTGTTAACGTTAAATTTATTGCTGATGTTTTTAGTAATAAATCAACATTTTCAAGTTCATTAAAGATAAAAACAATCTACGAGAAAAGTGAATTAGTTTTATTTCCATAAATCACAAAATAAAAAAACTTACATCATCAGAAAATGTTACATTTGCTGTTGAATTTATTAGTTGATCATAATTTGAAATAAGATCATTTAAAGTATTTTTCATACTAATATCCAACGGTAAAAGATGAAGTATGGGAAACGATGATGGTTGAAAGGATGTTATGTTTGGTGAAAATAGTGAAGTATAAAAACTAAGAAAATGATGAGACCAACGAACGAATATAAAAATCACATTTCCCATGGCTGACATCATTGATTGATAATTCGATGAAATAGTTGAATAAAGTGAGAGTTCTTCGTTGTATGAACATATCACAAAAAAGACTAGAGAAAACAAAATCAGTTTTATCGTTTATAAAATATGATTAATAAAAATAATTCAGTTTATAGAAAATATGAAATCTAGATTTCGACCGAAATCTTCAGAAGATTTGAAATTGAATGTCATAAAAAAAACTAAGATTTCAATGATTATCATTATTATTTATACCATCCCAGAAGTAAAATCAGTTTGTCATTCACTATTTCGTAAACCGAATTACTTAACTTTAGCATGTAGACTGGCCTTCTCTGCAAAATTACAGCTATGAGTAGCGGTAACGAAAATATTGAACTACTGATTCTAACAATAGGCACGAGCCAAAAGTCAATAGGTATCTTAAAAATACGATTATTTTCTTATTCGTAGACGCTCAAGTCGAATCGAATCTATCTTAGCAACACTCTAATGGACAAAATTTATAATATTAATAATTTCGAATTTTGATTTTCATCTCAAATGACTGCCTTCACTCATTTGTAAAACAAAGAATGTTTATTCCATTTCACATCATGCGAAAACCTATTGATATTAAAGCAAACGATATATTTCTAAAAACAAAATTTTCCATTAAAACATCACTGGACTAACCTCGGCTATTTAGTGAATAAATTGACGATGATGATGAAGAAAAATTTGACACAGGTATCAATCTTTCAAAAATATGAGATCTTTGAATTAAATAACTAGAAAACTGTTGTGCTATATTCGAATAGAATTCATTTGAATCACTTAAAATCATCGAAAAATAATGTAAAGAATAATAATTCATAAATGCAACTGCTGCCGCTCCTAATTGTTCACTTGTAATTGTTAGTTGCAAAATATTGTCGAATGTAGACACTTGAGTGAAACAAATGGGTATAGAGACAATTTCCGTTGAACATGTCGTAGCCAATGCTGATGGATATGTACAATCGCCTGTATTCCATTGAATTACGATCGATTGACTGTTATTCACTGTTACAAGTGTTTCTGTTGATAGGAGTAAATCAGCAGTGGCTGCTGATAAATGTTTTACATATGTATCATTTGTTAATATCAAACCATTCGAACGTAATATTGAATTTATAGTAGTCGTAGGTATGTGTGAAAGTACATAAATTAAATTATTTACGCATAAATAAGATGGAATAAGTATAAAGGCAATAATGATACAAAACAAAGCTTCCATGTGTATTCACTGTCGATTTTTAATTCTTCATCTTAAAGAGAAAAAAACAAATTTTAGAGTTAAAATTTCTCGAAGCCTTTTTATAATCCCTATGAACAAAGTGCATTAGAATACTTAATTGAGTTTTTTTATTCTTGAACGCTCTCAAACTCTTGTATTTATCTGCTAAAGACAACAAATATTTATAACAACGAAACTATAGGAAAGCCAATTAGATTTGCACAAACTTAATACCGAGAAAAAAGAAACAATTTTTTTAACAATGATTAAATAATTAATAACATAGAGATATCATAAAAGACAGCTCTGTTCAGTAGACTTGAATGAACACGGATTCAAAGCAAAGGCTTGGTTTTGTTCTCTTCTTTTTTCTAAAACTTACTTTATTAATTCATCACCAATACTCAGTTTTAGACAGCTTTTTTTTATAGGAAAGGTTTTTTAATATGCACTCAGATGAAGTCAGAATCCTGCTGCTGTTGCTGACGATGATTATCACTTTCAGAAACGCAAAGTTTATTTATAGATAGATATAGAGGATTATATATCTACGCGCGTGTGTGTGTGTGACATGCGCTCATTACTTCTCTAATTTTTAATCATACTAATGAAGAGATAGGCTTCCATTTCACCTTGTTGTTTATCTATCTTTCTATGAATCTCCTGTCTCCCATTTGTGCGCATCATGTTGTTTAATCAATCTCGTTTTTCTTTCTTCTTTATCGCATTTTCTTTTTTTGTCCTGAGAATAGAGCATAAGAAAAATGGACGGTGACAAGCAAAAAACTTAGTCAGTATCATATGTAAAAGTAATCTATTCGGTTTGTTAATTCGAACGAAAAAATTAATAAGAAAGCTAATAACACAAGCCAAAGCGCGACAAAATTATAGATGTTCAAAACTTAAAAAAATACGAGAAGAAGGAAAAAAAGTCTAGAGATAAAACAAGACGATAATCGGCGGTGAAGCAGACAGAAAAGTGATGTGATAAAATGAATACACCAATGCACTTCCTTGTCAGCTCTTAAACAGCTTCTGTCTAATGAAAGAAAAAAATGACATTAAAATGACGAAGTGTTAAGCGTACGGAGTCAAGATAATTGTCGGTATCGCATTATTAAAGAATCACAGAGAGAAACGAGACGATTTCCTATGTGTTTTCCTTTCAAAGAATAATACAATAAAAAAGTCCAGTCAAGTCTCAAGTTTCTTTCTCTATCTCTAATTTTCATGTAGCAAAAATGATGTACTCCTGATAGCATTAAAACAAAATTTGCTCATATAAAAGATTGTCAATTAGTTGATTCTCTTTTCCTAACATTAAACATACAGATTGATTTTGTTTTTATTGTTTACTCGATAGAATGTGATATGACGACTTACTGATAAACTGAAAAATGTTCAGAATAATGATATATCTGCATCCACAAGTTATCTGCTTTAGTGAGACGTCTTCTGTGTGATTCTACTCATCCTGAAAAAGCGAACAAACGAGTAGACTTACCTTTAATAAAAAATTTAAAAAAAAAAGAGCAAGATAGACTGAAAAAAGAAGAAGAATACTTAGGAAATTAATTTTGTTTTTCTACTCTTTCTTTCTGGCTCCATAAAACGTACTATGAGAGGATGTGACATATCTTCTCTATCCTTGCAGTCATCATAGACGATTTAAAAAAATGTAGCCTGTCACTAATCAGCTTAAAATAGATGCGTTTTCTCTGTTGCCATGGTGTCTTACGCTTTTGTTTCTCTTTCTAAGTCTTTGTGCGCATTTTGATAAACAGCTAGATAGCATGCATCTGACAATATAGATTCGTGCTCGATGGATTTAATTAGAAAAATGATGCTGTGCAAAACTCATCAAGACAACCAAGATACATAGAGAGAAAAAAAAAGGTTCATGGCTCTTTCTAGTGCATCACCACAAAAACACCAAAAAATAAAGTTCATCAACTCGAAAAGTCAAATTTACACACAATAATACCATCAAGATGAGGTACTGGTGTATGAATATCTTCATTGTCAACTTCTTCATATACATATGTAGGCATTGATGTTACGCCGTCATTCATTAAGCATAATTCTGATGGATCAATACGACGTTTGAAATAGTAATGAGACTCAGTTGTTTGATTATCGAATTTTTTGCCAGCTAAATGATGTATACGAGGCTTAATATCGCCTAACGTAACACGTTCAACAGGAATATTTAAATGAATCATATATGGAACGTCTTTGTTTTGTATAAAACATGCCAAAGGCGTTTTAATTGGTGTTATCATTGAACTTGTAGAACCTTTAAAAGAAAATAAATGAGAGAAAATTATTAATTAAGCTGTTTTATTTGATACTCAATTACGAGTTTAGTTTAAAAAATAGAAGTGCGTATAGACTTGTCATTTCTCTAAATTCAACTTCAAATAACACGATATCGTCGTTAATCATATGTGTGATCTCAAAGGAATACAATTGGTTTGCCCGCAATGAAAAGTACAGAGCACAACATTTAATGATCAGCTCATAATTAATGAGATCAATAATATGTCATAGAAAAACGTGCTCAATAGACATGTTATAACATATGAGACAGAAAAAATGAGGCCAACGAATGTCGATGCTACACTCCTATTATCATCGTTATCACTTTGCTATTAGCAAAAAAATAGAATATGTGAGAAAGAATCATTTTCTATGTAAAATAGAACATCATGTGTAAAATGCCACGCTAAGTTATTTACATGGAATTAATTCGATTGAGTTATATGATTTTTTTTTACATAAGCGAGAAAGCTTTTCCGACTTTGTTATTATTTTATATCGGATGAAGCCGATCAAAGTTTCAAGCGATAAGCACAGTAAGTATCATGCACGATGATAAAATCTCAAAATGCTATTGTTTACAGCCGATTAAACGCGCGAGATATTTTTCTCAATGTAAATTTTCACATACGTCGATAGTTAAAGAAAACTAAAGCTCAAAAATATCCTACGGCACGTTAATACAAAGACGAGAACCTGTGATTCGAACCGATTAAATATTAGAAAGGCTTTATACGAGTTGTTTTTTCTCTTGTAATATATTTATCACGGGATGTGCAATTCTCTCGAGGCAAATATTCGACTATTATCAATCCGGAAATTGCCGCTTAATAACGACGCATGACATAAAAACAGTTAGCCGTCAAATTCTAGATTTCTCTGTATAAATTTTCGGTTAAAAAAGGAAGCGCTTACACATAATACTTCAATAGTTTGAACCATAGAATCACTTCCGACAAGTCACTAACGGTGTGAGTATATCAAATTACTTCTGTGATAACGTTCATCCATGTGACTAACTCATGTCTATATGGAAGTTATGAAACTTATGCCCGGCTAGCTTTCTACTCACAGCAAGCATATGCTCTCTTATAATATTGAATCTACCGTTAGGCAGAGATGTTCTGCCGCTGAATATTAAGTCAAAGAAGACCTACGGACAAGTGGGGAAAACTTTGTTCTTTCATTAATTCTAGTTGAATGAAAATTGTTTTAATACTTAGAGCAAAAGCTTAAAGTCAAAATCGTATTCTTACCAAGTGTTCTGTTTCCATTAAAATCTGTTAAAATTTCTCTTTTATATGTCGATTGTTTCGATGATTTAACAGTTGATGTGCTTATGGATGAATTAAATTTTTTTGGTGTTGAAGCATTTAGTACTTTCATTCTTTTGTCTTGTTGTTGTTGCTGTTGTTGTTTTTTATTTGAATAATTTTTCCATAATTGCGACGAAAGAAAATTTGAATAGAAATTTTGTTTTAAATATTTTAGCATATCTTTCATAGCCGGTTGAAATATTTTATAGGGATCAAAATTTCGCTGAGACATTTGTTGTCGAATTGATTCTCTTGTTGTTGGTTGTAACCAACTATTCGATATCGATTCATCATCAACATATTGCCTATAAGCAGCACGAACAGCATACAATGCTTGTCGTTTATCTGCAGATAAATTTGATATTCCAATAACAATAGCACAAAATCCAACTAATGATTCACGTCCATGTATTTGTAAAAATTCGGCTAGAAGCGGAAATGTTTCATTATTATAAATTATTTCTGATATCGATGGCGATGATAAAGATTGTATTCGTTTGGATAGATCTTGATTGCTACCACAACCACGTACATAACGACTTGATAGTGATGTCGATTGACAACTACGAGTTGAATTTCCTGCGCGACGTGTACATTCAGTATCGCTATACATGTTGTTTGTGCTTTGCTCAATGAATGTTTTCACAATATATATGAGTATTGTAAAGCGAAAAAGAAAAGAGGAAACAGCAAGGTCAGGATGAGAATGACCGACGAAAATGAATTCAATCTTTTTTTTTCTTTCCTTCTATCTCAAATGACTATTTTCGTCGTTTGTTCGTTTTCCCGTCGACGTCGCCATCATGGCTAGCTTTTATTTATTTATTTGATCTTTCTATTCAATGCCGACATTAGACAAGGCTTCGAAAATAAAAACATATGCCGTGTGAAACAAAAGAATTAAAATGAAAATAAACAGATTGAGCGAGAGAGAGAGAGAGAAATTTCAATATGATGAAATTCGATCGGAATAAAATCTCCTCGATATTTATTTGTTCTAGATGATGTTTGATAATAATTGTAATAATAATCAATCGGAACTCATTTACGTTTTTTTTCTTATTCAAATAAAACAAGATCGCATGAGCGAGATAAGAATATTTGCGTGACATAACGAAATCCTATTTTCCTACAGATGATTATCTAACAGCCAATTTTCCGATTGATTAATAGTTTTTATTTTCGCACATAGACAAAACATTCATCATGAATTAACACTATTTATATTTGTTTCGTTGGAAAGACATTATGGCATTCAAATTCATTTTTTTTCAACTCTCATTCAACATCATTAGCTTAATTCGTTTTTGAATGTACTTATATTCAAATAGACGTTTACTATAGACAAGGAAAAAAGTATATATATCAAAATCATATTGACAAGCAATCGATCTAAGAAATTTTAAATAATACAGAGAAAGTCTTTAAATAAATATTTTCATTGTGAAAGAAAAATGTACTGATTAGATATTAGCGGGAGAAAATAACGAAAGTGGTGAATACAGGTGCGAATATTGCATGTCTTTTTCTTGTTTTGATATACAAAAATAAAAAGGAGAAATGAACGATAGAACAGCATGTTGATAACATCAATCGATGCTTTTTTTTCTTAAATACTCAAGGGGAAAATAATCTCGAACGATATTGTTCTACCTGTACAAGTCGTTCATTTTTCAAATTGAACAATGACATCATTCTAATTTTGCCATCAATACAGATTGGTTCGACTGTTAATGAGCTTAATTCATTGTTTATTCGTTATGGGAACTCTCGATCTTATTTTTTGATGAACTTACTTCTATATCGATACGAAAATAGGCTTAATTCTCGAAGATCACATCCGCAATGAAAAAGTAGTGATGATGATATTCAGCAAGAAGAAAAGTCACAAGAATATTCTTGTTAAAGAACTTTTATCTATTCTCGTATATAACGACTAGTTCAAGGAGTAAGATTAAAGAGATGAACTCACTTTCTTATGCTGTGTATCGGTATGATAAAACACCTTATATAAGTGTTTGTAGTTAATGGAATCTTTTGATCGGATGAGATAGCTACAGATTAATTTCGTCCCATGGATCAATAGGCGATTGACATAAGAACATTAATGGATATGAATCTACTCTCTATTCATCATGAGGTACTTACTCGGTTGTCAATTTCGCAGAAAAAAATTGTTAGCGCAATCCCTGTGGGATTAAAATGTGAAACACAATGGAACTCGTTTGCTGGAACCCGTCTGCCATGGTCTCTGAGTATTTGTAGCTTTTCTGCCACTGTATGCAATCATACATGCAGCCTTTCGGTCACGGTCTGTATTTTGATCTATGGAGTCGATGGAAACCATCACAGATCATGAGAGAGAATTCATGGTCTGTG
>OENM01001630.1:0-16110 GCA_900239745.1 Rotaria magnacalcarata | reverse complement strand
GAGTCCAAATTCCTACCCTATATACTGCAACACTCCTTTCAGATCGTGTATCACAAAAAATTTATTTTGAATAAAAAAAACAATATTCAAAATCGGAATTGAATAGTCATTTCGACTGAACCCGATATTTTTTCCGCTTTTTTTGTATTGAGTGATGAGTACAAAAGACATCTCTCGATTCAATTGACAGAAAACTTGCAAGCCTGAATAGGAATTTTACTTGCTACAATAAATATGTTTCATATGGAGGATTATTTTTATAGAATTTTCGAAAAAAATAGAGCTATCCTATCGATAAGGAAAAAATGCTTTTCGCTATTAATTTCTATTCTATTTTTGATATTTCCTCAGTCATTTAGATATGAACATTCTTTATTAATTGAGAAACCGAATATTAATTTTATTACATCAACAAGTAAATCTTCACTGTCAATAAAAAATAAATTCACAAACAAAAATAAATAATTAAATCCTTATCACAGTTGAATAATTTCATTTGATGTTTCAGCATCCTTATTTAATTCTTGCTTATCAAGAGCTGACCACCATTTAGCCAATAAACCTTCTCGTACAATCCTTGTAAACCATGGCGTTGTTACACCTTGTTTGACAAGATCTTCACACTCTCCTAATGTCACCGCTCGTACTTGTTGAACTTCATTTTTATTGATTTTAAAATCAAGTGGCGTGTTTTGTTTACATTTTCCGACAATAATATAATCGATTTCACTTTCTCCAAATATTCCATCATCAGGAATATTTCGTGCTTGATAGAAAATTCGTGTCAAATAAAATAAATCCAAATTAAGTTCATAACCAAGTTCAACTTTAACTCGGCGTCTAACAGCATGCTTAACACCATCGACACCATTGACTTCATCGTCAGCGAACAGTGGATGACTACAACATGTATTCGCCCACAAATTCGGATAGGTTATTTTTTCCGTTGAACGTTGTTGTAATATGAGGCGTGATGGAACTGTTGAAATGTCAAAGAGAAAAAATGAAAATGCTCGATGAACTAAGGATGGTTTGGATTCAATATTTGCTAAGAGATGTGCATCTTTTTTTGTCGTTCGACCAATAATACGGTCGTGTTGGTCGACAACCATGAGTGGCTCTTGCAGTAGTGATACTTGCTGAGAATCATATTTGTCGAGGAAGTCTACATTTGAATTATGGCATGGAGTTACTAAACTACGGCACGATGATGCTACGATGTTTATTGGACGTTGTATGATGGTTTTAATCATGATTTTATCTATAACATAACATAACAAAGGTATGAATAGAAAACTGGTTTCTATCATGTAAACATTATAGATTTTCTTCGAGAAGAATTTCCTAATGAATGAATATCCGATTTGTGTATTGATAATGAAAGAAAATGACTTAGTCTTAGTGTTTTGTATTTAATCGTATACAAAACAAACAAAAACAAAACATTGTTTATTACTAATGACTTTATTCAAACCATTTTTCCTTCGTCTTTTGCGGCAATGATTTTTTATTTCTCGAGCTAGCAATCATCCGATCAACGTTGTCACGTATTTCACCCTTGGACTTTGTTTTCGATCGTTTCTTCTTGTTTTTTCTCTTTGCATCATAAGTTGATCTATTCGTAAATTTCGTATTATTATCAACCTCCATCGAGTGGTCATCATCATTGAGGGTATTATTCAGTTCTTCGCTAATTACTGCTTGCTTAATAATATCACTGAGACGAATTTTATTAGTTTGTTGGTCTAATACTTGTGTTCTCTGCTTTTTCTTTTTATTCGTTTCAAATGCTATTTTTTTATCTGATGGATTTTTTAATAATTCTTGTTTTGCTTTTATTCGTTCAATTCGTTCTTCTTTCAATTGTAAAGCACGACGATTTTCAATTGAAAATTGAACGATCGGTCGTCGATTTGGACCAAATACTAACTTATTGTTATTGAGTAATTCAATTATTCGCAATGCTATTTCATGACGAGCAAGACTGACAAATCCGAAACCTAGGGAAAAGAAAGATAATTTTAGATATTTCAAATAGACATTGACGAGATGAGCAAAGAAAAAAATTTTAAAAGCTATATTTATATATGGATGTTGAGGTTTGCACTCATGAGATCACGCCATGTATACAATCAAATGATCATCGAAAGAATATCGTACCATATTTAGATAAAGGATAATGTTATCAAAGCGAGCTAAATGATAACTATGTCTATTTGCGAGTCTCATTTAAAATAGATTATTTATTAAAATAAAATCTACAGAAACATCGGTTGAATTTCGTAACGTATCTAATTCATCATTCTCTGCTTAGCATTCACAAGAAGATTTGAAGTTCGGGTGAATAGAGATATGTTTCGCTAATTACTCTCAATTGCTATCCATTGAAATATGCCACTCAGAAGTCTAAGTATATCAATAACTTGGAATTCACCCGCAATCCTTATACGATTCATTCTATTGCGGTGTATTTAGAACATCTAATCGTAGCTTTCGTTGTGATATCCGCTGAGGACACTTCATACTGATAACATCAATTCATCCTATGAAGTTCTTTTTGTTATGATAAAAAGGTCAAAATCATAGATGTGAATAACTGGTAATAGAAATTTGTTTTTCAAGTTTGATCCGTTAGAAAGTATCTCTGACGAGTCCCAACAGCTATGAGTTAAGACCAGAATGGTGTGTTCTTCTCAAATATGGACTTGAAATTGTTGTTTCTACTTTTGTTTAGGAGTACTAACGGACCTTCGAACATGCTAAAAACATTTTGTCAAGAACTTCTTTCAACGTAAAACAGTTTTGGTCCGAAGTCAATTTTTTTCACAAATGAGTATCTAAGAAAACAGGAAAATTGAAGTACTATATCGAAAAATGAAAAAAACCAAATAGCTCATTTTGTAGGGTAATTTCTGATTTGTAAGTTTAAATCGCATCTTTCAGTTTCGAATCGCAATAGTGAAAGTAACTAAATGTGCTGAAATAGTTTTCATCGAAACTACTTTGTTGGATTTTTCAAAGATTATTTTTTTATTTTCGAATAAAAACTGCAAGAACATGTCTAATTCGTTATTCGGAAAGAGCATCATTTTCTGGTCCTAACGAGTCAAAAGTGAATAAACATTTGGTGAAAAAACGTTTCGATCGTCCGTTACCGAATAATGATTTCAAACGTCTTGAAAATAAAATAATAAAATCATTATTCATGTATCAAATTGTTTTCTTCTTAACTGAACATTATATAAATATGTACTAACCAAGAGACTTTTTTGCATCTTTGCTTGTTTTCATCACTCGGCATTCTTTAAGAATAATATCTTTCTTTGGTATTTTATCAGTCGTTAATGTATCAATAATAAGTTTTCTTAATATATTATCATCAACATGTTTCGGTAAATTATGAATAGTAAGACGTGTTGGTGAAATAAAATGTAATGGATTTTTAAGTTTTTCTTTTTTAATATCTTCTAGTTTTTGTCGTTTTCTCAAATCAGTTTCATTGCCATCCAATTCGTCTATATTCAATATAACACCATAATTTGCAAGCGTTAAATTACGTTGATCATGTTTTTTATTATTTTCTTGTTTTTGATCGCGTAATTCCTTTGCTTTAACAAGTTCATCACGGCCTAATGCCAAATCAGCTTGTAAATCTTGTCCGCGAAGTGTAAATGGTAAATTCAAACATGCTTGAGCATCTTCACATGTAGCAAATTGTACGAATGCACTACCACGGGGATGCCGAGATACTGGATCAATGACTAATCGACATGATACAATACGACGTTGACCATTTGATGATAAGATATTTTTCAAATCGTCTTCAGTTGCATCAAATGGTACATTACGAACAAATAATGTACGATGTTCGCGCACATCACGACTACTTTCCTTTGTTCTTGTTTCTAGAGAACAACGATAAGATAGAAAATACAGAATAAGCAATAAGAGAGAATGTAGGAAGTGTGCAGCATCGTAAGGGTGTCTATCAAAATAACTGTTATTAGTTACTATTATTCTTCGAATGGAAACTCTTCACATTTATCGGATATATTATCTGCGTGATTTTGCAAGGCTTTTCATACTCCAACGACGGGAACTAACTGAAAAGAGAAGATTTTCATTTGATTAATTTGAAAAAGTCTACTTTTGGAATTCGTCAGAATATCTTACTTTACAGGGCTGTTCAAAGTGATGTAATTCGTACACCCATGTAGTAGGAAATCTATGAAGTTCCTAACTACATTTTTTAAAACGAAAAAATATGCTCGATCCGTGAAACCAAACAATAGGATCTTTCAGGAGGTAGCAGATTGTCTATCTTATCGTGTAATATTAATTTACTTGATTCTTCTTCTTCTTCTTCTTCCTCTTCCTGGTCGTCGTCGTCGTCATCTTCATCCATGTCTTCTTCTTCATCTTCGATCATATCTTCTTGCTCATCACCATGTCCTTCTTCTGGTTCCTGTTTCACTTCTGTTTGTTTCGAAATCGAATGAATGCCATAACTATCTCTTTTGATTAATGGTGTTTCTAAATTGAATGTTGTAACATACTTTCATTTTGTCAAAAATAGGATTGTACAAACCTTTTGTGTGCATTTTTTCGTAGACGTTTTTTGGTAAGGACCAATCGATAGCCATTGGCCGACCTGAATAAATATAAGCCCTGAGTTCTTTGATATAATAAAATCATTGATGCTTACCGAGTAGTTTTTTACCATTCAATTCTTGTATTGCTTTTTGTGCATCGTCAAGCTTCTCAAAAGTTACAAAACCAAATCCTTTTGACTGTCCATCTAAATCAAGAATTGTTTTTTTCTTTCACATAGAAAACTATTAATCAACCTCTCTTAACAATAGATGTATTATTGATTGTAGCATTTATTTTTTCAAATGCTTTTTTCAATTGATCTTCATTGACCTGAAAGTGAAAAAGAAAAATTTTCACTTCCGATTTCCTTGCGTGAAATCTTACTTACTTTGAAATTAAGATTTCGAACGATAATGCGAGGAATGCGAACTTCGAAATCTTCTTTCTTTTTCTTCTTTTCGATGCCTCCATTTTTTGTGACCGGTTTAGGTGACTTCTCTGTCGGTTTTGTATCTTTTTCTGCTACCTTCATCTAGAATGTACTAACGTTTTATGAAATAAAATCAATTAGAGTAATTTCTTATATGCGTAAATCTCTTATGTTAAATCAAAAAAGAAGAAAGACATAAAATTAAATACAAAAATTTTTTTTTCTGTAGGAGGTATTTCTACCAATTGGCAGCTCTACTACTGTTCGCTGATGATCGTGAACAAGATTTAAAATCGAAACGGGTAAATGTTCATCCGTCACAGTTCTATTCGATATACGTATTCGATAAAATGAATCATCGCTCCGTAAAATTTATCCAATAGAATATCGGAGTGAATGAAATCGTCATTTGAATGGATAAATATTGGTGATGCGTTAGAAGAAAGATGACGCACGCAAACATAAGGTTTTCGCATGCGATATATGTATAATTTCTCTACATCAAGTTTTATGCTAGTAACGACTATTGCGAATGAGAATTTGACTCGGAGAGAGGCCCAAGAAGTTGATCAGTATTATCAGTGTGAAGCTAGCACGACGGAGCTAGCACGATGAAACAGAGATTCAACTATAAGTCTTCTCAGAAGTATTGCCGGCCCATAAAAACCAGACCATTCGATGCAGAATTTAATTCTGGATCGGATGGTGATACTTTTATTCCGCGACAATACTTAGGAAAAAATTTTATCTATACCTTTGTTTTCTTCTAAATAGGACAAGAAAAACCGGATAGAATTTTCTCAAAGTATTGCTGGGGAATAAAAGTATCACCATCCGATCCAAAATTAAATTCTGCATCGAATGGTCTGGTTTTTATGGGCCGGCAATACTTCTGAGAAGACTTATAGTTGAATCTCTGTTTCATCGTGCTAGCTCCGTCGTGCTAGCTTCACACTGATATCAGTATTCAGATATCTTCGAGATTTATGATTCAGTGCTTCTTATGGCACGTATGTACTCATATTAAGTATAAAATATACACTGCTGGTTTGAAATTTATTCTTCTGATCAATCAATATTTCCTTGTTTTTCAGTTCTTAAACATAACTATATCATACAATAATGATAATAGTAACACATGTTTTTTTCAATCAGTGCCATGGTGATAAAACCAAATTATAAAAAGAAAATTTTTATATATTCTATGTATACAGATGTCACCAGTAGAATGTTTGTCGCAAACTAATGCAGTTGAAAAAAATAAGTTTATAGTGAACAAGCAAGCATGCAGCACGGTACAGTTTTTTTTTCCATCGTTTTTATTGGTTAATTTTACAAACTAATAGCATTTTGTTTATCTGTGGACGATGTTTATAGACGAAAAAGAAAACAAAAGAGACTAAAAAACATAACGATGGAACTTTCATCGGAACTGCAAAATTTGAATCCAACAATATATGAATGTACTGAAGAACGAACTCTACAAGAATCAGATTTAAATAATGATGTACCAGATAATATTGATTGTCGAGAAGTATTTGATTTAATTCGAACAATTAATGATCCTGAACATCCGCTTACATTAGAAGGTTTGACGAAAGCTAGTTTACTTTTATTTTTAAACTATAATATGATGATTTTATTTTAGAACTACATGTTGTTGATTTAGAAGGAGTTACAATTGATAATGAAGCTAATACAGTACAAGTGCAATTTCGACCTACCATTCCACATTGTTCCATGTACGTAGTTAATATTAGCAGAAAAACGTCTTAAAGTTATGAAAAGTAATGAATACTTTTGAGATAACAAATGTGTGCTCCAAATCCCAGGTAAAGATCAATGTATATTTGAATCATCGAAATTAAAATAAATCCATAAGAGCTTAGTTTAAGACTTGATTTTTGGTCATAGAACCTTATTTATTGTCATGCGCCAGATAGAGCTCATGATACAGAATAAGAACTGTGCGGAAAGTACTATTTCCAAATGATCTATTTTTGTATTTTGTTTATCAACTATCTTCCAAAAATACAACGATATAAAACTGAAAATTTCGCTGTTACCTTTTACATGCCAGTAACAATATCGATTTCACACAATGAAATGTAATCTTAAACGAATTTTCTCTCTCGATCTCATTTAGGATTGTAGTAATTGTGTCCACAGCTATAATTTGATTTTATTATCGAATAGTTAAACTAATATTGACAAGTCAATTCTGACTAATGAAGAGACACGAAAATCATTCGATCAATCTGGAAAATGTGAGAAATGAATAGAACCTATAGGTACATTTTCACTTGGGAAAGTCTCTAACTATTAATAACATAAAATAACATGGAATTGCCTAAAAATACTCTTGAGAGGTTTTGCTCTGGCTTGTTTATTTTAATTCGTGTTTTCTAAGTGAAATCACAACCCGCACTTCTAACCCGAAAAAATTACGATTACGCATAAATTTATTCTAGGGCAACACTAATCGGTTTGAGTATCCGAGCAAAATTAATCTACACACTACCAACTCGATATAAAGTCGGTGTCAATATATACGAAGGTGCTCATATTCAAGAAGTTCAAATCAATAAACAATTAAATGATAAAGAACGTGTTACAGCTGCACTTGAAAATAAACATCTATGCGCAGTTGTGAATCGTTGTATTGCAACACCTGATGATTAAATAATAAATAAACATCTTTGTTTTTAGCTTTTTGATTATTTAAAAACAAATCGAATGATAATTGTATTTTTGTTTTAAGATCAGTTAATTAAAAAAAACAGAAAGGAAAACACAATGGCAACAGCCGTACCAAGAAATGTTTCACCATTAATCCGTGCCGGTCGTTGGAGTTTATTGTTAGCTGGTCTTGTCTATGGCCGTGTGCACCTTAATACTGTAAAGAAACGTGAAGAACACGCTCGACAACATGAAATCGATCACGTCACTCAACATGCTATTGATCAAATAGCAGAACAGAAGATCAAAGCTGATCAATCCATGATTGACTTGGCTATTGCTGCTGGTGTTGATCCAAACAAATCGAAGGCAAAACACTGAAGAAAAACAAACGCCATGAATTCATCCTTGGGACTTTACAATCTTGTCTTTTTTTTCACATAGTTAACATTATCGTCTTTAGTTTCATAGAAAATTCCCGTGTCCTTCTTCTCTCTCTCTCGTTTGTTTTTTCCATTGCAGTACTTCTGTTTCTTTTTTGTTTATCTTTCTTTACATTTGGATGAACATGAAATAGACGATGATAATTACCATTTATTTGTTTTTATTTCGTAAACAAGTCGCAACTAGTAATTTAGGAGAAAAAAAACGTTAAAACTATTTATTTGTGTGATCAAAGAAAGTTTCATCGGGTTCGTGAAATTCGATTGTGTTTATAGGTTGTTTTGCATTTTCATGTCCTTCTTCTTGAATAGGTAGAAATGTTGCATCATTCGAGATTATTGTCACATCATCAGTATGTTTAATGGGTCGTTCAGGTGATTTTATCATCGGTAAAGTTCCATTTATTAATGATCCACGACGAAATGCTAAATCTGGCGTTTGACTAGGCATTGAACCGAAACGTACTCGAGTTGATTGTAATTGAATATGTTTCCTAGATGCATATTCACGATCGAGATATTCCATTTCTCGTCGCCGCTTATAAGGAACACATATAAACCAAATAATAAGCGCTATATTCAAAATAATATATATCGATAATACACTAAGCCCGACGTATCGATCTATATGAACATGAATATTGTCTGGATCAATACCACTGCGTGTTGTTGCTGCTGTTCTTAAACTAAGAAAAATAAATAGCGCTATAGTAGAATGCCATCCGCAAAGTAGAACAAGTAATATAATTGATAGAATAGCATATCTATCAAGTGCTGTTAGATAAGATACTGTTGGCTAAAGGAAGAAAAATAGAATTCTTTATTTGTTTTATAGATGAAGAATCTTTTCATTTTTACCAGCGATCGATTAACAACCCAACGAAATGTAACCGATGTCAGAACAAGAGTTGATGTTATTTGAAGACGACTCTGGGGTAAACTAGAATTTTGAAGAAAAGTATGTCTAGAAATATCTTAGAGAATAGCTTACTCTGGAGGAATTGAAAAGATACAAAATGCACAGGCATTAATAAGAAAAATCAGACAAAACCCATTCCAATAATAATAGTTGGGTCGGCGAGCTTTGAAAAAGAGAAATAAAAACAAATTTACTTTTGTTTGACAGATTGATATCGAGATTATTTCGATATAAACCTGCACGACAAGTAAATGCTAGAACCGGATGTTTCTTTTGTAAAACTCCAGTGTCTTCATCTTCGAATGAGTATTCTTCTTTTGTTTGGCGTAATTCAGTTGCGACATGCGCATAGAGTTTCCATTCTTGTTGATCATAGAAAGCTTCACGATTTATACTCGAACGAAATTTATCGTCTGGAATAAGTAAACAATTTTCAAGATAATGAATACTTGTTATTGAAATTGTTAAATCTTGAACATCAGCAGGAAACTAAATGATAAAAAGTAAATCTCAAATTTTCCGCTCTATGATTAAACGAACTAAAATCAATACATGATTTAATTCTAATTTTTCCCAAAAAACTCCTCGAATTCGTCGATGTTCACATATTTCAAGTCGAAGAACTAATGGTGATGAAGGTTCGACATGAGATGGTACATGTTTCTTTATTGTAAACCATGTATCTTGTTCACCAATTTGTCCGATTGCATTTTCAACAAATAGTTGTGGTGTCCAATGAATAGTTCGATTAAAATCATTTAATCGTACTGTAACATTTCCGTTTAATAATTGTCCTTGTTGTTGAGCAGTTAAATTTAATAGACTAACATTCATTATTTCAATCCATCTTGCTTCATAATAAATATCTGCTTGATATTTTTCATTCAATGTATCGATTTCTCCTAGAAATTCATTACAAAAAGAGAAAATAATAAGAAACTAAGTTTTTTTGCTTTTTCATTTCCTACCGATTCGAATGAAAACTAAACGAATTCGCACGATACGAGCATTAAAACTTGACTCGGGCACTGGAGTCAATGAAGTCGACACAACATATGATAATGGCTTCTCACGAAAATATCCCGATTTCTGTGGAGGATTTCCTGTATCGTGATTTTCATTTGAATGTACTGTTTTTCTTGATTTAAGCAATCGACGCATTATTCACAGAGGAAAAAAACTAATCATACACTACAAAAATTATTTGTCGATTTTTGAGAGAGAGAGAAAAAAATAAGACGACGTCATGTATATATATATAATCCAATCACATACACAATAGTAGAACAAATTTCATAGTCAATATATAAAGATCAATCGAATCTAATTGGTCAAATTGAAACTCAATATGTGTACATCATATTCATCCGGTATTGATACGTTTCAAACGTAAGCAACACATTTTTACCAACGCTACCAAACTGATTAATAGCGTGTAGGTGAAAAAGAAAATAAATCTTACGCGTAGTTCATTTTAAGGACAAATCACAACATCCATATTGCATTTCTAGATGAGGCATTGATGAAAAGTATTCTCACCTGTATCTTCTTATTGGTGCACTGTCTGGAGTGAAGTTTTTTTTCACGTCCAGAAATAAAAATCTATTGGCTTTTATCCTTTTATACGCAAACATATGTGCAAAATGTGAAATGATTTATTTTTAGATATGAATATCTTTGGCAAACTTCTTCCGACTACTATTGATTTCATAACACATCGTTCATTTAGGTAAACTGAAAATTTGATCGCAAAATAATAGAAAGAAAGACCTAACACTTTTCTGACTTTGATTATTTAGTATGACGATACCATTGTATGACCTACAAAAAGTTAGTAGAGTTCATGTCGTTGATAATAGTAAATTAGCTTTAGACGGAAATGTTTACAAACGTATGCCACGTATTATTCATTGTTATAAGAAGAACAATAATTTAACTCGTACACGATTAATAGCTGGTCTTGGTGACAAAGTTTTATTAGCCATCAAAGGACAAATGAAAAAAGCAATTATTGTTGGTTGTCGACAACGTATACGTAAGCCGAATGTACCACAATTCGACAAGAATAATGTTGTGCTGATCGATGATGATGGAAATCCTATTGGTACACGAATTCTTGCACCTATACCAGCATTTTTTCGTACGCGTGGTGATTTAGCTAAAATTGCTGCTATTGCTACTACGTTTGTTTAATAGAATAAATAGAGAAAATTTCGCATGAAAATAAAAACCAAAATTCATTTTTTTAAACAAGATTTTTCTCAAGTATTGATTGAAAATGTTAAGAAATTAATATTTAGAAACCGACTTGAGAACATTGGTGATATTCATTTGAAACATCGAATGATTTTTGGAACAACGGTGATCAATGTCTTTGATGTCCATGTAAAAATGATTTGAAATATTCAAAAAATAAGATTGTATTAATGAGAAAGATTATACTAAAAACGTTTCAGTTGATCAATCGACATTTCGGTAGTGTTAGTACTAGAATTTTTTATTCGAACGACTTAGTCGTTGTTTGAGGCGGATTACACATTTTATTATTGCCATGATGAATTGATTCAATTCTTTTTTAAGGACTGAAAAGTTCAAGTGACGCTCAATGAATGGAATATACAATGGGACTTTATTGTATTTTTCATGACTGATTTATCAGTTCCATCTGTAATACTAACGCTCGAAACAGGAAATGAAAAAGAAATCCTTTGAAGTATAAAATTCAAGTCGATTAACATAAATAAACTACCGTTGTCTCGAATTCGAGGGGATTGATATGGAGACCTTTTGATAGCTAACTTTCTTTTGTGACTAAAGAAAAGAAAAATGTCATTTCGAAGATTGCCTTGTGAGTCAATTTGTTGATGTTTTCGTATATTCAGAGAAAGAAATACTGACAGTTTATATGATGGCTCTTTACAATGTTTTACAGTCATGATGCAGATTGTTGAAAGACATCAATAACGGATCTCAAGCTTTTTTCTCTGACCCGCAAGAGCTTATCTTCGTAGTGCGATATACACCAAGTGCGATTGTTTGTAAGACCAATGATCACGCCCAAGTTTTTCCATATATTTCTTCAAGCCACTATTTAACATCTTTAGCAGCTCCAAACATGTTTGATGATTCGTGTGCATCAATCGAAATATCTATTGTGTTCAATATATTTATTCTCATAGTAGTCGTGATACCATCGAACTGCAATTTAATCAATCTTGAAGAAAATATGTCTAAATAGACTATTATAGTCTCTTTGGTATATTTGAGTGTTATATTGATATTGCGTAAGTGTCAGAAAATACAAGTTCTATACTCAACTAGAGTAAGCAGCGAATATAAATGTGCAAAACCAATCCCGGTGACTGCAGCCAGGATCAGAAAAAGGTACTCTCAACAAGAGGTAGAAAACGAGACTCCCACACTTTGGGTTAGAGTTGAATTACGGTTGGTTGCTTCAAAATAGCACTAAAAGATGATAGTATCTCACTACTACCCGACACTAGATCAAATTAACTTTTCGTGTAGTTTTGTCTATTTTTTACAAGAAAAGCTATGAATGAAAGCAAACAAAGTTTGTGGCTCTCTTATCTTGTCACGATATAATCGAGAGAATCATATACAAATAAATCGTCATCATCGCAGCAAAGAACAATATGACAACAAATGAAGCAAGCTAATTAAAATGAAAATATAATACCAAATACAATTCTTCTATTCTAGACAAATTAGACCATTTTTTGTTTCAGAAGTCGATCACGAAAAGTTTAATTTAAGATTTCTCGATATTTTTCACACAGCGATAACCTATAGTTGAAATTAACATAGAAACGAAAGGATGTCATAAACGCTTTCAACAATTTTTTACTCATGACAATACTGACAACGAGTGCCACCTATCTAAAGACTTTCCAGTTAATAGTAACGCTGTACACCGTTCAAAGGAAACTATAGATGGCATTTTATAGTTTCAAGGAATCGTTTAACGAAGAACTCTGATTGACCAGGTAAATTCAAACGTGTATCTTGTTCTGTTAAATTATTCATGAAAATAAGTCAAAAGCTAATAGAAGATTAATTGAAAACTAAAGTGTGTTTTGTCATCAAAATATTTGTTGAACAGGTAATTCTGGCTCTTAAACGCGACAAATGGCCCTATTTTATAGAACACAATGGTTCTTTTGCAGTTCCTCAGCCTTCCCATAGAGATCACGGCAATCGCGGTCCTATACCTCTCTTCGTCATTACAATTCTTCGCAACTAGGCTAGGCCGTCATCTTGAGAGTGGCTATGTCTAAAGCAGGGGACTAGCAATTTCACTCATGTACATGTAAAATCGAACTTTTACATGTATTACTCTTACACTTGAGTCATTGTGCACTCAGCCTTATGCTGTGCTATGCGTGTCATCAAGGTGAAGAGGGGCCTTTTATTTACTACTGTAAGCCTTATATTTGATAAAATTTCAATAAAAACATAAAGAATGACAGAGACTGTTATTTTGATAACATTCATTATATTTACAGCTAGGTTTTCGTGCTAAATCCATGTATCATCACACTGGTTTATGTGCCTCTATGTCAATGTCCACATTTTCTCTTAATTCGATGGATTCTCCTACAGCTCGAATTAATATCGAGATCTCAGCAAACTTTATCAATAACGATCATGACTATTCTTACGCTAGGCATCAAACGTCTTTACAACGTATTTTTTTCACTGTAATACATAGACGATGATCTACTCGGTTACCCAGTTTCAGTAAGATTGCAGTGTTGCAGAACTTCAAATTCGATCAATCTGCGTAGTTGGAAAGTATTGTTTCAAGAATATAACCTTTGACGAAAACAAACCACGGTATCGAAAAATGTAGTTTTTGATTGTAACAGCCAGAACGCATATGATGGGGAATCTGCACTTTCGGCAAAATCCAATTCTTTTAAAGAACATCTATTTGTGACAAGATAGATCTAAAGCTATACCCATAGAGTTATAGAGGCTTCTTGAAAACTAGAGAATATCCTTGACGGAACAACAAAATGCGAGTGACGTCGAACGTGTTCCATTATTTTACTCGATTAATTTTGTGATCGTCAAAGCTTCAAATATGACTGTAGAAGGTCAAAATCATCCCTTTCATATTTCGTAGAGACTATCAATTTCTCAAGGTATACTGAAACATGTTAGTTTTACTAGTTTAGCAGCAGATCACACTATTGCGAAAGCGTCGATATTAAAATTGACTATGAGTAGAGTTAACTATTAAGAGAATTTCTGACAAGTATTCATTGCTATTTCGAGGAGCTTTGCGTAACTGTTTGGTCAAATGTAAAACTGACGAGTGGCCCACAAAAAAATGAATTTCACCCCCTCTTAGTGATATGCTTCACAAGTATAGTTTCTGGTCATGTTCTTTTTTCCTAGAATATAACATTTCGTTGACCTTTCGAAACAAAATATTATAGATTAATTTTGAAAAATGGATACAGAAAACAGTACGAGCCACAACCATAATCCAAATCGGAACAATTGGTATATCATACGTGAAAAAAATCTAGAATATTTTCGTTCGTGGCCATTTGTGATAAACATGAATTTAACGATGGGAGGCTCAATCACAGAATTAATTTTAGGCAGTAACTATATTAGTCAATGTCCTATTCAATATCTGATACCAATATTTTTAATTGTTCATGGCGCATGTAATGTATTTCTATCTCTTATCGGATGTATGGCTATAATTGTATGAAAACGCGCAAAAAAAGACACAGCAATGGCATTTATATCTTATATTCTTTTTATACAATGGGGATCGCTGGTGTTCTTCTTGATTTGGTTTATTGTCGGTAACGTATGGATACTACGTGTAAAGTCCACTGTACAATCATCAGATAAAACTAATTTGGACACTAGGGTGTGGGTGTGGGTGTGGGTGTGGGTGTGGGTGTGGGTGGGTGTGGGTGTGGGTGTGGGTGTGGGTGTGGGGGTGGGNCCCACCCCCACACCCACACCCACACCCACACCCACACCCACCCACACCCACACCCACACCCTCAACTCTGAGTCCTGCCTATGGTACATTAAAGTCAAGTGTATATAGTTACACTTACATCAAACGAAAAATGCAAATTCATTTTTCGAGACAAAGCAATACTTGCACGTACAGCTCACACTCAAGTCCGTTTCGGGAAATTCTAGCATGATCAAAACTAAATATGTCGATAGATAGAAATGTCGAAAAAAATACAAATTATACTGTTGTTTATGAGGAAAAAATTCAATTTTTATGTGATTGAAAAAACGTTTTTATTTATTTAAAGAGTCTACAATGAGGATGTGAATAAAACAACGCAAGTAGCCTCAATAAACAACTACACTTAAGCGATAAACGTGTGCTCTATCTATTTCTTTTTTGATAGAACAGCTTATGACAAACCAATAAGTAGATCTGAAAAGCTAATAACATCATGCTTATATCTATCATAAAGAGTATTTATCTAAACTTGTATGAAAGTTGTTCGTAGATTTAGTTTGTTCTTTTACGCACCAGCAGACCATTGAATAATAACTGATTGCCCTCTTTTCTCTTTTGCTTTCATAAATTCCATAAACTTCCAAATATTAGGATGGCTGCAAAGAATGTGATGGATTATTCTGCTATGATATGCTTGAATAATACTAGACCATAGTAGCCATTAAAACACAAAGTCTACGTCAATATTATTTTTATACCCACTCCCTCAAGTCTGCGTTAGATATGATTATTTCAGCAATACCCAAAGGATCAGATTCGTTTAGCACTAGGGGTATGGCAGCTCTGAAATCAAAGTTCAGATCAATATGAGCAAAAGAAATGTTTCCACAGATCAGATCAGATCGGAACCAAAACGGAACTGTTACACCCCTAATTATCATTCAGGTTTATAAACATATGTTTTTCGCAAACCCAGAATAAGATAGATTTTATAAAACTTATAATACGAATTATAAAAGATACTAATTCGAATCTCTATACGTCTTGCTTTTGACTACATTACGGGTGTGGGTGT
>OENM01001629.1:0-29907 GCA_900239745.1 Rotaria magnacalcarata | reverse complement strand
ATAGTTTAGTCATAAGTAAGCAAGACGTTTTTAGAAATCAAATTTGTTTGTCGAAGAAAATGTTCTGATCTGAAAGAAATAGATTATCATCCAATTTTCTTGAGAACCGAACACTTCGAACTGTTTTAACATCGTTACCCATTAAGATTAAAAAAAATATATAATTTGATCTGCAGAAGGTCGAAAAGTAGCAAAACAATTAAAACTTGATAGGAAGGACTCAATAATATGATAGACTGTAGATCTTTTCCAGTTTTGGCAGATTCTATCTGATAAGAAAGGTTTTATGATACTAATGTGTATCTTATTGAAAATAATTAGTAATGTCATAGAAGCAAAATATAACTTTCTTGACATTTGAATTTCGAATTATCATGTCTCATTCAAAACGAAAGCCTGGAAAGATGAAGATTTCCTCTCAGTATTTTTCAATTCTAATCGAATGTAATTGCACAACTTGTGCTTACCACTGTCGCATATACTAATACGGCTTTTGAAAAAATAAAACAAATTCAAACAGGGTACGAAATACAAAAGTTTGCTCATAATTTTAATCCACATCAATTAAACGTTGATATGAATGGATAATCATTTTTTAACAAGGAACTGCTTGGCTATCAAGGAAGATGAAAAACAAATGAGTCATCATGCATATTCGTTGTTTTTTGTTCCAGGCTTTTAGTCGGTACCCTATTTTTTAATTGAAAAGAAAATTTTTTCTCAATCTATTTGCGTGTTCAAAATGCTGCGTATGCTATGTGATTTATTTATATGTATCCGTATTGCGTGTTGGTGTATTGATCATTCTACAATTTTTTTACTTACGTCTAGTTACAACATAAAAAGTCGAAATTGTTTTTCAGAAACGATTGTACTGAACCGTATAATAATAATGCATAGGTATACATCTCCCACTAGATCAATTCAGAAGTATATCATATTGGTTATTAATACTCTTATTTTAACCTGAAATTAAAAATAAACTGTTACTATCGGGTGACCGAAGTTGAATGAACCTCTCAGTATTTTGGTGATGTCTTTTTCAATTTTCAGTCTCTGAAATGCATTGTTTCCCAAAAGATCCACCATGCAATTATCTGCAAGACCTGCACCACAAGATTTTCTATTGAAACTTAAGCGAAAATGTTTCAAGTAGAACCTTCGACACGTACAAAACTAGGAACTTTCATGACAATTTAAAAACAACAGAATCTATCATTTTCAGCCACTTCTGCGGACAAAGAAATTGAAGTAAAAATGTTTTGAATTACTCTGAAGTGTGCGCTATGCCTCACCGAGTAACTCATAATTCGTTGAAGTCAAATGTCATTTTTTTCGCTAGATTTGATACAACATTCATTTCCAATTAGAATGAAAAATAGTCGCACATAAAAGATGCTATTTGGACTTAATCATGCCTCTTTCTCAAGTAGCAACGTAACTTCAGATTGAAAGGGAAAATTTTTTGAACATGCCACAAGGATCAACGTGATCATTTTCCAATTATGATTGACCGTTAGAGCTGTTCAGAGACTATAAGATAACTGTTTTCTTCAGTTTTTGTCGTCAATAACCAATGAAAAAATCTGAAGAAACGAGTTTTCAGTTTTAAAAGTTGGTATTTTTAAACATGTGGAGGCTACGGCTTATGATATAAGCAATACATTCAGATACATATATATCAACGGCGATGAACCGCAAACAAAAGGATCCGTAAGTTAGTATATATCTGATAACACCAAGAGAAGGATGAATGTGTGAATATGAGCCTGTTCTTTTTTTCACATATATTCTCAAAAATAAACAGTTAAAATTGCTCATATTTTCTTCATCATGATGTGAGCGTACAAATAAACAATAGGCATACATAGTCATAGACATAGTTCATATAATTCAAATTATAAATACATCAAGTATCGTTCAGAATTTTTATTGTTGTGCTTAAAGAATAGAAAAAGGTTTGTCAACGACGATAATACTTTGGATCCTATGATGACGCTGCGTACGTATGCAAACGTACGTTCGATGATCATTCAATTACGCATTAGTTCATTATTATTGGACGTAATACAGCATGAATTGGGGTGACTCTTTTATTTCTAAGTTTAAGTTTTCGTTTCATTTTAAACACAACCTTGGGCGACGATCCAAGGCATACGAAAGGTATCAAAATATTAATGAAATATGATATATAATAACAAAAGAGTTCCACGCATCCAGTAGCTTCATATGCCACCCCGCATAAATGTGCAATGATAAATGAAACCATAGGAAGGCTAAATACAAGAAAAAAAGGCTGGGATAAATATTACTTGTAAAATCATTTTTCGATATTTTCTCCATGGGATATGCGCATGAAGACTTTTTCTTCTGTTTTACGATACGAACAACTAATAAGGTATTGACGATAGCAATGAGAGGAATTGGCAAAGACAATTGCATAAAGTATCAAACAGCATGATATTTTTCTGGCCATAATAACATGGATAAGCACACCAACTTTGTGTGTAATCAAATGTATTCTCGCACGATGGAAAGAAAATAACAATAGCATAAAAACCAAGTCCATATAAAATGATTGCTATTAGCGGTAAATAATGAATGAGAAAACGTTTTTTCTCAGTATTTACCCAGGAATTATGAAAAATAAGAATATGTCGTTCGATTGAAGCCCAAGTCATGAGAAAACCAAGTATATTGAAGCAAGCTAAATCCACAAAACACCAAAAATACCACAGGCTAGGTTTTTGAGGCCAAACATAACCAAGACGAATAAAGTTCAAATATTGAGGAATGTCAAAAAGTAACGAGAGCTGTCCAACGACAAGAAGATCAATAATAACGTGATTGTTTAGTGATTGTTGCAGTGTTAAATCGAAGAAAAAATTGTAGAGAAGATAAAAAGAACACACTATAGCTGGTATTAAATACTAAGCATTATCCAAAAGCAAGCGATAGGTGGCGCTGATGTATACAATATTATATCTGACGAAGAGTCAATATCATCGACTTCGCTGGTGAGATTATCGGTGATGGAAAGATAAGTCATTATAATTTCAGAAAAGTAATACACGAATTTTAGACTGGCAATAAGGTGATGTTTGGATATAATTTGTTTGCGAGCGTTGTAGCGATGTATACTTAGTTATTAACTTTGATGCAATAATATAGTAAAATAAAAGCGGCGCGTTCAAGTGAGCTAATTTAATGTCGAATTGTCCATGACAATTTTTTTTTAAACCTCCTTATTATTTATCTGCATTCATCAGAAAGAACACGAATGCGTCATTATCATTAATCTCGAATAGAGTAAAAATAAATATTTCTACTTGCCACAATGAGAATGTATCAATGAGATCATTAGATGTTATTCTTTGCGCTGTAATATAAAGCCATATTCAGAATTCTAAGTAGTAGCAAAGCCAACGAAGCATGGGGGTCAGCCTCTCTTATAGAAGAGACTCACGCTAATTCAATTCTATTGTCTGGGAAAAGATTATAGAGTGCAATCTATTAGCTCATACAACTGTATATTTCTTTATTTTTACACTAAAACCAATGCTGGGGATCATTTTTTCTATAATTGACAAAATTTTTGCACGACCGTAATTGTTAGATTTCTCGTACAGGTGCTTTTTGTTATGAGAAAAAATTGCGATCACAGCCTGAAAGATTAGCTGAGGTGAATCTCAAATAGAATATGTTTTACAAAAACTAATAATTTGTAATGAAGAATGTAATAACCAAATAATCGACAGCTCCATTACAGGAATAGGAATATCTTTAAATTATCGGCGTGGGTCTTCTCTTGCTTTACATATGAGACATTCTAATGCTTACTTTCTAAGCTTTAATCTATCTATCTATCAAATATGTAATATTAACTCTTAGCACTAAAATCGTACCTCCGTAAAGATTCTCAACGAATTTATTTATTTATTTGACGATTAGCTCGTCTTTCATTTATTCTCTCGTTTGAATTCTATTGTATACTTATATATACAGACATAATAGGATCAATTGTTTTTTCTCGATTTGAATCATTTTTGTAATTGAAAATTCATTTTCTCTTCTCATATTAATGTCATACGTGACAAACGCATTTTTTCTTACAGTAAACATCTGTTAGTGAAAAACACAACCAAAAGCTAAATGTTCTCGTCAATCGCTTCGACTATTCCATGATTTTTAGATATCAACTGTGCGCATCATAAAATTTAGCCCATTTTTCTTGATGAACATAAATCAGGTCTATAATAGCAAAGTCGCACGGTGTCTTATTTACTCCGAATTTCCTTCCTCCTCCTCACTTTTGATGAGCGTAAGGAACGGAATCTTTTTATTAAGATAAAATTCTTACCGTTATATATTTTATTATTGAGATATATCTAACTAAAAAATGGCTATACTTATTTAAATTGAATAGTTGCTATTGAATTAGATAGTGGAATGAATGGCAATACAAAAAAATATTATTACGCTTTTGAATGCATAATGGCTAACTCACTATCAGAATTTTAGTCGTTTTTTAATTGTTTCCTTGAACTTGAACTGTACGTAACTGTTGCATTCATTTAATTAATTAGAATATGTGGATTGCTGACCTAGAAAACTAAATAGAAATCTATTACAAATTGTAAAGCTATTTCCTAGCTAATGGCTTGCTTTTTATCGTCGAAATGAAAACATGGATGATATACTGGCTGTTGAAACGAATTCGCTTATTTCTCACTTTTTTTTACAGAATTCACCACATGAATATATTTTGATTTGCTTAGAGCGCTCTTGTCCGAGGATATTCGAAGACACTAAAATGATTTGTGCATGCCTGATCCGATATTGTACCATGGTTTTCATATTCGATTATTTATTTTACAAATGACGCTAATGATGAAACCAACAAAATCTGGAAAATATTATTTAGTCGTGTTTTCTACGATCCCAATTTTTTTTGAAATTATGTTTTTGATTGAACCGACTTCGAAAATATCCTCTTAAGCAATAGATCAATGAATTCGTCTTAGAAATGATATGATGCCAATTTATTCTCATCGGCTTGTAACAGGGAACATGGAGTAAACTGGGTTCTTTTTGTTTTCTTCAAATATTGGATCTAACTATGAGTAGAACAAAAGTAAAATTCTACATTATAAATATACGCTCCAGTGAATTATATGACATAATACGAAGGTTTTCAAATCACTCTTAAGGCTCCTACACAATGTATGTTAATGAAGATATTTATTCAGTTAGCTACACGAATGCACACATTAAACATGAAATCATTAAACATTTTTTTAATAATTAACGCTCTACTTCATAAGACATCTGAGTTACGATTTCCTCATCATATTTAAAATAATATCCACTATTATAGTTTGAAAGAAATTGTAAATGGTCATTTCACCACTGTTATTTTTGTACATGTATAGTTGATACTTCGATACGACGCTGAGCTGGCATGCTCTCCAATTCGTGCATTCTTCCTTGAAAATCGGTTACAACATATTTTTTAGCTTCTTGCCTTAACCACAATTTATTTGTATGACGTTTCATTATCTTGCTTACAAGCATTGCAGTTAAAATCACTCCAACAACTATTCCAATAGCAGCAAATATCAATATAATGACTATCACTACTATAGCAGCGCCGCCTCCATCGCCTCCACCTCCACTACAGTTATTATCTCCATCACAACCATGGCAATCCAGGCATATACAATTATAAGGATAACAAGCGCAATTTGGACAAGTATCACTTCTTCTATTTGTGTTGTGATTATCGTTCATCCATCCACAACAGAAACCAATCAAACCAAGGAGTCCTAAGAAAGCGAAGAATAATATTAAGCTGCTCAGATAATAGATACCAAATGAACTCATAGAATTTGGATATAAATCTTTAATTGTATTCGATTTCTTATCGGCAGCCTGTAACAAAAATGTCATGCCAACAATGATTAATTGAAATAATAAAACAATCAAGGTTATATCACGAGTAACTAATAAACGAAACACAAGCAATCTGTGTTTATCAGACGATGGATCATCTACCACTGGTTCAATAACATATTCAAATTGGCAAACATCGCAATAATTGAAAGCTCTACCATTTTTATTAACCGATCGCCAATCATCTAAACATTTTCTATGAACGTATGCTGATCCACCTTTGCATAAACATGGACTAATAAAATCATTAGGGTTATCAGTATCAAAGCATATTCTGCATGTCTTCGCAGAATTTAGTCGCAGTGGTATCTGCTCTCCCATGGCAAATTTTTAATTCGACTCGTCTGAAATATAAACAAATTCATTTATCTACGAGAATTCTTTTGAACATTCGTTCATTAATAAAAGATCTAAATAAATCGATGATATGTTTTATATAGAAGGAACCTCGACGACTAAAACTTATTTGCGCATGCAATTTAATATCTATTTTCAATAGTTCGGAAGCTCATGTTTATGAAAACGAACCTGTATCTGTGCGCTACCATTTAATTTCTTACCGAAGCAATCTACAAAGAACAAAAAACGATGATTATATAGATAAATAAATAGTTTGCCAGCGTCTGCTATTTATTCTTTTCTTTTTGGGCATCCTTATCAACGCCTACCATCACTCTTTTCTTCTGATTACGTATGGATCATTGACAAACAAGAAATTATTTGCATAACTCATGTTGTTCATTATTCATGCTATATCGTCATGTTAAAGAAAGAGTTGATAGAGCACAGTAATATGATGTCATATGTTGTTCTTTTTCTAGAAAGACTCATGCGTATAAATGGATTGTTAAAGATTTAATTATGTCTCATTCGTGGCTTTATTCTTACACAACAACACGTACACACAGTCTGTTATAGTCACGCTCAAACTCCAAAAGATCGAATAGAAAATTTGAAAAGTCTTGAGCCATTTTCAGCCTTTGGTAATATATACTATTTAATGATGTGGATTTCTGATACTTGGCAGATGAAGTTTCTTTACATTCTATGCAAACTTGATGCTGGCGAATAAAACTGTCACTCTCTGATTACAATAACAATACTATGTGATATTTCAATGAAAAATGTAGTTTGATGTCAAAATTTAGCGTAATTCTTTCAAAGTGAACGAAGAACATCTTAGAGTGTACATTATAATCTATATTTTGCCTCTCTTCGTCATTATAACATGGCTTTATTACTCATTCTAAATATTTTCGATACTCATTTCATCAACCTTGAAGCTAACCGGTAAGGAACACTAACTCAATACTCGCAAATCGATAAATTATTTTGAATCTAAGATACAATATATTCTATCATGATTGCTAATTAAATCAGGTTTAATATTTAAATCCTTGTCATGACATGCATATAACTAAGATTTCAACAAAACATCGTCATCATTTGTCTTTGATAAAATATATTTTGTTTTATGGTTGAATGTGGATAATGACGAGAATTATGCTTACACCTCGATTCCATACTCCACATTCAATGTTAAAGATGTATCAACCCAATAACACATATCTAATATGAGATCAGATCATCATTTGATTTCACATTATTTGATGAAAATAGCCATGAGGGTGTGGGTGTGTAAGATATGTATTTTGGTCTGTTCATTGAAAAATACACCCACACCCCATAACTAAGATCAACAACGATAATCATTTTTATTTAATGAAAGTATCAAAGAATACTTATAAGAATGGCTCGATTATCGTAGAAGTTTATTTGCCTTTCATTCGCTTAACGTACCATTTTATGGCGATAAAAGTACACTAATACCTTCGTTTTTGTTCAAGCGAAACAATGATTATCGAACTATCTTCTTGTTATAAATACTTCCTGATTTCCAAGTACTAAATAAAATCACAAATAAAGAATAGATATCATTTCAATACAAACCGTTCATTAATTCAACGAATCTAAATTTATGTATTTTTATTTAAAACTTTGATTCTACTTATTAAGAAGTGATTTATAAAGCTATCAGAAATGTTAATACAAGCTGTACGACTGATTTTCAACTAATCATATATTAGTATTATTATCTCCATTACATCGTTGTTTGAGGACGTTCTGCAAGCCATTTCTTAATTGCTGGTGTCTGCTCAACTTTATCATGAATGCTTTTTAATGCCGAACAACCTTCTAATGATTTTTGAACACTTTGTTGATCGTCAAAAAAATGAATCAAATTATAAAGTTGAATATCAAATAATGATAGACGTGAACCAATCCAATAGCCAGATTGATCCTTACTGGCTTGCTTTTCGAATGCCAAAAAGGTTTTTCTTAAATCCTCTTCGAAAAATGTTTTAACATTATCAGCACCGGCAGCTTTTGATTTGTTATATGCCTGCTTGGTATCCGTAATTTGTTCACCTGCAGCATCTATTCAAAAATGTCCACTGGTAAGATTTTAGTTATATTAAACAAAGTAGATTTATGTATACTTTTACCTATTAACGCAGCTTCAATATCATTATTACCTAACATATTAAAACGACGTGCTAAAAATCGTTCAATAGCTTTCGATTGAGCGATGGTATATTTACCACCGTCAATTTCAAGTACGGGAACTTTTTCATAGATATATTTTGACTTATTTGCATTAAATTCGGGATGTAGAAATTTGCCATCTATAAATTTCAATGCGTAACGGCTGTCTTCGAATTTTTGACCAGCAGCTTTAAATAACATACGAGATGTTTCACCAAAGCCACGAATAGCGAAATAAATTAATCTATAGGCAGGTGATGATGACATATCTTAAAAAATCAAAATTATCATACAAATTATTTCAATAAATTAGGTCTATTATAGAAGAGAAAGCTCAACTTTCTTCGATAAATTTTCGCAAAAGGTGATATCTTCTTTTTACTATAGTGTAAAATGAATACCCTACGAGTCATTCGCGAATTTGTGACCACTCTCTATGCAACACAGTCAATACTGACAATAAATAAATGATTTCGTGTTATTTTAGGCACATAGATGTCCATAGCATCATTTTTAAGAGGGATTCTAATTAGAAGATTCACAACTTCAGCATTTACAATTCAGAGTGTATCTGATGGAATAAATTTTGCACGTTCGTGAAAGAGAATTGCTCAAAATTCATCACAACAGCAATGTGTAGTGTAGACTCCTGTACGACTGATAGAAAAGTTTTCGGACTAAATGTTGAGAGCTGCCATTTCCATGTAGATGCTATTGAGACAATTTGTTTTTATTGTTTGCATTGCTTGTCACACCCCCTATCTGTGTTATAAATTTGAGATTTTTCGATTGAGCCATTCTTAAGAAAACGATCGATCTTCGTCAACATGTTTTTTCTATGCCTGGACAAAATAATAATTTTAAAAAAACCTGATATAGTGAAATATTTTCTACGCTAGGAAAAAAAATAGTACCACACGGAACCATTTTTGAAACGAATTTTAAACCCTCAGAAAGGTTTCGTAAAAGCCCAAGATAGTCTCAAAATTACTATCGAGAGTCCAGGAAACGTTTTCGAAGGTTTTGTGGAAAACCTACGAAACCTAAATCAGAATTCGTTTCAAAGTGCGAAACCCTTTTTAAGTTTCGTAGTATCTGCGAAACCATTTTAAAGTTCAGTGAGAAAATTCGAAACCTTTTATGAGTTCCGCACTGAGGACGAAACTTTTTTGGTTCCGTGTGGTACCATTTTTTATCCAGTGTATTTGTCTTCGAATCAAGACCAATGGATAATGACTTCTTGAATGAAAAAATACGATGCAAAACAATGCGCCAAACATTATCGTACAACGAACACTTTTAAATACGATATTTTTTCCACATATTTGTTGATAAATATTTACAAGCTTGATTTTTAGCATTCATTTTTACCGCAGTAGTTTTTTAATGAGCTTTCCTTTCCCCTAAATTGAGGTCGGTGTATAGAATATTGTAATTCAGGAAAAGGGTTGTCGTTAGACAATATCATGATCGTAATGGTATTCACCTACAGAAAGAAAAGCTTGAGTAGTTTTATTTTTGTTCACTACACGTGTTCTGTTCTGTTTCATGTTTTTGAACCTAACTATTTCCCTGCATTTGTCGATTCTGCGACAGTGAAGACTTACGAGCAACTATACTCAAACATTTCAATTGCATTTCGCGATTGGCTTGATTTGTAACATTGGATCGACCACGAAGATTTTCATGCGACACTTGAATAATCGTGACTTTCGAAAACCAATAAAAAAATCTTTTACAATGTAAATTATTTCAACAAATAATACGAAAATCTGTTTAGATCAAACGGCATCTAACCATTGATATACAGTAAAACCTCTCTATTATGAACTCCAGTGGGTCTTTCATAGATCGTTCATAATGGCGGGGTGATCAGATAGGAGGCGGGTCTGTGCAAAGAAAACGTTTTTTTAATTTAAATTGCATATTTTAATCTTTTACTGTTTATAAACAGATTTTTATTCATTACATCTGTTTAGTTCATGTACAATATGAGAAACTCTCGAGCATATTGTTGAAGTATTGGACCAGATATGGGAATATTCTTTGATCTCTGTAAGGGGAACCATTCATAGACGTGTGTGTTGATATCTTCATGAAATTCATTTTTGAATTTTGTTTTGAATTTTTTATTTCTGTTCGATTCGTAATCATCTGTATATTCTGATTTTCTTTTTAAAATATTTGAAACAGCTTCAACTAAAACTTGAAACTTATCACTTAATTCTTGATAAGAAAGTTCATTTTCTTTCTCTTTTATAAGGTTTATTTTTTCTTGTAAACAAAGTTCATGCCGAGTTGCCATATTTAATAATTTAACATTAGCATACAAACATACAACAATTAATTCAATTGTGTACCGACGAGATAGAAATTGCTTTTCTTCTATTTCTCTCTAAGCCAATCACAAAACTAGCCAATGAAATACATCGTATTAATTCAAAGTTTAGCAGCGCGCTTTATAATGACGTAGGTAATGTTAGCACCGGATTCGCGTATTTCGCGTCTGGATTCGCCTACTACCCTGTGCTAGCTCTCTAACTCGTTGTGCTGGATTCAGAATTTTGAGCTCTATCTAACCGTAACAGTTTCAGGGGGTTGACAAGCAAAACCTGCGCAGTCTCATCAAAACACTGCTTTTCNTCCCATGTAACGGTTTCACAAAATTAATATTACCTATCAGGATTCGCCTATGCGCCTCTGAGCTTCCTCAACTTGATTGTGCTGGATGCAGAATTTAAAGCTCTATCAAACGGTACCAGTTTAACATGAGATCGTCTGGCCAAAATCAGCGCTTTCACCGAAATACTACTACAAAACCATGTTTTTAGGCGAATAACCTGTCACGATTCGCCTATACACCTGTGTTGAGCCTCTACTTCCTTCCAATCGATGCAGAATTTTGAGCTCTATCTAATGGTATGTGATTCAGATAGGGTAATCCGGCGAAAATCGAGTTTCACAAGGGAAAACAAATTTTACTCCAATGCAATCGCCTTCCAACATTCATCCGTGTGTCAGCATTCGATTGTGCACGTCGGCGGTTCCCATATTTGATTGTGCTAGATTCAGAATTTCGAGCTCTATCTGTCGATGCCAGTTTCGGGTGGAATCATCGATCTAAGCGGAGGTTTTTAGTGCAATACCACCAGAAAACCATGTCTTCCGGAGAATATCTTGTCAGGATTCCCCCAGATCCTTGTGCTGATGCTCCACCTGATTGGGTGTGGGTGTGGGTGTAAGTTACACCCACACCCACACCCTAAAACGGGAAGAATTGATTTTCATTCTATAAGAAAATGTAAAATACATTTATTTTCCAGAAATTCTTGTACTATTTATATCGATAGATAACTATCTATGTAAGATTGCCTCATAGTTTATGTTATACTTTCATTGTAATGGCATACATCAATAAGTACATTAAGTTTAAGAATAAATAATTTAGATTTTTTTCTTCGTCATCTTCTTATAGATTTAATGAGAAATTCTAAAACATGTTATTCCTTTTGACTTTGAAAATAGAAGAAAAATTTTTTCTAAATTAATTTCTCCACAATCGAATATTGTATACCACTGGGGGATCCAGTAATTCGGCGAACCACCGCCCTCTTGCGGAATTTTTTTTCACAGTTTCTCATAATAAAAACAAAGAAAAAAGGGTTTTACTGCTGCGGATAGACGTTGAAACGCATTTTTTTTTGACGATGATCGCCACCCCCATCGAAAAACCGCCATCACCTCCTTGATTTTCTGGATTCGCCACTGTGGTATACGAGATATCTTCCCTTTCTTTCTCAGTTCTAAAGAGAGTGGCATGATGTTTTGTACAAATTTTATTTTTTTATTTTCGTTCTCTTTTATCTATTATAGTATGTAAGGCGTGTAATGGTCGATCTTAAATATATTACATATAAATTATTATAATAATCATTTAGTTAATTAGTACGTACTATAGTTAGACATGGCAGAACTTTTAACAAAACAACAAATACATAANTTTTTTTTTTCGTTCTCTTTTATCTATTATAGTATGTAAGGCGTGTAATGGTCGATCTTAAATATATTACATATAAATTATTATAATAATCATTTAGTTAATTAGTACGTACTATAGTTAGACATGGCAGAACTTTTAACAAAACAACAAATACATAATGTTGCTGAACGTCAATTCAAGAAGGTTAAAGAAGAAAAAGCAAAAGTTACAAAAAACATGGCTTGTATGTATACAATCATGATATTAAAATAATCTTCAAATCATTTTTCTTCTAGATGATATTTTGAAAACGTTTTTTCCTGATGAATCTCCAAGTAGATTACATCAATTAGTGAAGGAAGCTGATAAAGATGGTAAGCTTATATCAATATTATTTTAAGTATGCATATAAATATCGTATAGATATGAAGGAACTGTTTATATATTATATCATGAGAAAGAAGAAGGAACAAGATGATGAATAAAATAGAAAATGATGATAGCAAGGGGAGAGTTCCTAAGATATGTTGATATCTGAATTGAGAAAATTTTAAATTTTTATGCTTAATCATATAATAAAAATATAACTTGAGAAATATTTTTCGTAATGTTTCTGATAAATATTAATACATATTAACTTCTATAATGAATTGGATATCCAAAGAAATAATACTGATAATATAGTAGACTTTGAAACTAATCAACAAACAATAATTATAAATGATCACGTTATAACATATATAAACAACTATGTAGATCATAATCATTAATCAGAATTGAACTGAGTCGGTCTAAATTTTAGCTACAGAAATTTTAAAAAGTTTCTCAGAGCATCTACGAAATATATTGAAATATCTTTTAAACAGGAAAAAATTTTTTGTTAAAATTTCATTTCTTCACTCATGGAGCTACCTACGATGGAGTTTGAAAAAACATTGTCAAAAATCGAGAAAATATACATTCATAGACTTGAGAATGATCTCCTAAATGTCTTCGATATGTTCAACCGTGATGGAATCATGTTTTTTCACCTTCTCTCTTTAATATCTCAACATTTTCAAATTCAATAAGGATTAATACTACCAGAAGATATATAAGTCGGACTGCTCTATACATTATAAAAATCTTCTTTAATTATGCCTTTGTTTCACAATTTATAATTTAAATCTAGGCCGTGATGGAATCACCAAAAATGCTAATCGGCTTTGAGTATTGTGTAAAAAACTGAAAACTTTAACTCAACTTTAAATATTATGAGAAAATTGTCTAAAAGTAAGTTATAGTTTAGATGACAAGCTATCTTAAAAAGGTGTTTTCGTTACTTGATAGTCGGTCTTGATGGTGCGCTGATATCGCTCCATATTGAGGTATAAGTACTTGCTTCTCTGCTTCTAACAGTTTTATCGTCTTATTTAATCTCTCTGTAATAAAGTTTGATTCACTCAGTCCAGTTTTTAATTGCGACTTCTCACTTTTTTTTGCAAAAGGATTTTGAGATTGACGATTGAAGAGAGAGTAACAAAATTTACAATAAATAAGATTACAGTTCTAACTATTGGCTATTGTATTACAGATACATGACACATTTCCCTCGCAAAGAACTCTGAAGATTTTTCATTTACTAAGTCAATTAATGCGATAAATAACTGATCTATTATTATTGATACAGCCTTTGAAATTAAGTCACGAACATAAGTTCATAAGTTGCAAAAGGATTTACTTGAATTAGTCACGTTCGTATCTGAGATAGAGTACATATAAGTTTGCTATATTGCAGAAATTGACCAGTTGGATTTGAAAGTCATCTGCTATTAAATCATAAACAAATTTGGTATAGTGCGTACTAATTTTATGTAACAGAAATAATTAATGTGAACACTAAGTTCTGAACCGTTGGATTTGATGAAGATGACTACGAATACGAAGCATAGCTGTTATTGCAATAATACTTAATTATAAAACCTATGTGAGAAGTAAATATCTCTACTAAAAACTTTTAACAAAAACTGTAGTATCAACGTTAATATTATTATATAAAATCAAACTCAGTTTTCTTTGAATAAGCACATCTGAACGATTTACAATTTCACTCGAGTTTAACATACTCTTTTAAAATGCACGGATTTTATATTCGCAATCATTGCTGTTAGAAATTCAACTTGAAAAATGTGATGCAGTATATTTCTGCTCTATAGAATTCGCGGATTGCTTTCTAATATATTAAAATTAAAAGAAACTCAATCATATTAATATTCTTCACAGTCAGGATGATGTTCATTCGAACCTTTATATTAATATCGAATAATCAGAACCATGCTGTTAATGTTAAGTTATTTAAGAATTCTGTATTTGATTTGGGTTTGTATGCAGCATATCTATGGATATCAGATAGAGAATGAATTTCATGAACAACACTTATCTTAATGAATAAAATAATCTAAAAAGAAAAGAGAATCAAATTTCGTCAAAATGTGTTGCTCAAGCAAATTTTTCGACTCGATCCAAATGATTGAAGGAAAATTCATTTGCCAGATGATATCGTTTATTGAGTACTTCGCTCCTAAATATAGTTAATTAATACTATTAATCTCGATAATATAAGAGAAGTTTGTCAGGGTAGTCTCTTTGGAGCTCAAATGCGAAACTTACATGTTTTCTTTTAATTTCTGGAAAACGATTAAAATGTGTAAAATGAAAACTCTCTTGATAATCGCAGATACTTTTTTGGTTGATCAATCGTTCGAGCGAAAATCTATTTTATTCATTTCTAGATTTGCCAGAGATATTTTTAGGCATGCTTTTATTCTTTCGCATTTTTATAATCAATAAATGATTGTTAATATCTGCAAGGTAGTGTATATCTGTAATACCAAGAAGAAGTCGCAAAAACTTGCTTTTAAACTTACAACTACTACGCTTTTCAAAAACACACTTGAATTTCGCAAGAGTAAATTTCATATTAGAGAATTTTCGACTCAAACTTTAACAAAATGGCACTTAGAAGCTAGTGTTGTTTGATGTTTTCTTGCCATATTTCTAGAATATCTCCATTATTTAAAAAAAACTAGACTCAAAAATAAAGCATAAAACATTGAGTCTCTGGTTTTGAAAATATGCGTCTACTTCTGATATTAAAGCATTATCTTTCCCATTGTGTCTGTTTGCAATTATAATGAAAAATATCAAATAAATCTTTCGAGCTAATAAAAAATAGTCGTAAAGAAAAACAAGACACCAGAATAATTCAAGTTGAAAATATACGAACTTGCTCTATAGAAAAAGAAATAATGTTTTTTTTATGAGAGGATCACATTTAATACGGTTATGGAATACTGATTTACTTGGGTGGGTGTGGTATTGGTGTAGAAAGAATCCGAATAATAACAGCAGCAGCCTCAGCCTTACCGCTCACACCCACATTGTTATATTAGTATTATTTTATGAAAAAAGGAACAAATAAAACAGTAAACAAGAAAAAAAAGTATTTTTAATTTTATATATTTTTAAGTCAGATGCAAGTTTTTATAAGTAATCTCGAAAATTATTAATCATTATACAGTTGAGAAGATTTAATGAATAGCTTTGAAGAAATACGACATCGACTACAACCATTTGTAAAATAATCAATACGACAATCAATATCAGGATGATTATAATCAATAATATCTGTATCTTCAATATCATCATTTTTATACCAATAGATTTTGTCAACATAATCATCAATTGTTGTAATATTGAAAAAAAATATTTGTATTCGTGGCATATAGATAAGTATGCCGTTATAGAGATCAGTACCATCAATAAATTCTGGTCGATTTTCAACTTGGAGATATAAGCCTAGTTTCTGTATGTTTGACATGCGTCGAAGCATTGGAACTATTAAATTATCATATTCTTCCGTTGGTGATAATGAAGACAAGAAAAATGTTGTCAAATTAGGTAGATTACTCTAGAAAATAAAAACAATAAAGAAACTTATTAAATATCAACATGTTTCAAGCAAAACTTTTCTACCTTATTGTCAATGTTCAATATCGAATCTTCAATAGACTTAATATCAATAATTAAAGTTTTCATTTGATTAAAACGACCACCAAGTAGACACAAACAATCATCTATTGTACGTACTTTAATATTTAAGGCAGTTATTGTTGATGATGAGCAGATGCTTAATGGTAAATCGTATTGGTGTACCGGTTGATTCAAACGAAAATAGTTTCCGCTGATATTCAAATGAGATAAACGTTGACAAACAGAAAAAAGACGTCCATATCCATTCGTATTTAATAGTATTTCTGATTCTGTGCTATAATATCCAATAGTCGAAATTTCAAGATGTGTAATCTGTTTGAAAATATGTACAATAGAAGAATCATCTAAATAAAAAAATTAAAGATTGATTTATAAAGACTAAATTGTTATTCGTTTTGTTTTAATTAAATAAAATTTCATACCTGCTAAATAGTTTATAAAAACTTTAGGTTCGATTGAACGTAATTTTAATTTGTGGAGTTGAGGATAATCACAAGCAACTAGAATACGTTTCATTGATAATGATTCAAGAGCAAGAAATCTAATATCGTTATAAATTTGAGGTAATATAAACGAACAAAATCGATCAAGTAGAGTCTTGGACATGGAATGTCGTCTTTCGCCGATCGTTGTGTTAGTTGTTAAATCGAGGAAATGAGTGAAAATTGCATCACGTGCCAATCGATCAAATCGTTGACTAACACCTAACATTGAGTAGAGTACATCAACATTTGTGAGTTTCTTGAGAATTTCAATAAGCATTTCATCAGGTAAATCAACTAGTTGAACAGTTGAACAATTCATGATTGATTCTATTGAATATTTTTTCACGATGTGTTTACAATATATATATAGGGCCATATATTGAATTGAAGCAGCCGGCATTTAGATAAATGATGCTTTATTTCTTTGTTATAATTATTACTTTGAATATCGTCCAGTTTGATCATGATTGTGTAATACGTCTTTCTTTTTATTCTTATGAAGAATATAGACTAAACAACGATGATAGAATATATCTTGAAAAAAAAAACTTGACATTGGTCTATTGTCAACGAAAAGTATGGTGGCATTACAAAATATCACCGTTTTAAGAATTAAGATTTTGAATTCGATTATTCATACATTAGAATTTGACGAATATAGATTTTCCATTTTATTTGATTGAAAATAAATCCTACAAGCAAATCATAATTTTCGAATGATTTCTTTTAAAGCACTCAAAGACTTCAATGTCAGCTAAGAGAATATCCAAACAACAGAAAGGTTTTTGTAATAAAACAATAGGATCGAATAGCATACGAATCATACTTTAGATTAGAAGAATATCAAAATTTGATCATTTTGATTGATGGTAGTGTTACGAGTTGAATCATAAATGTTCATCGCGGCTGAAAATCTGTCGCTCCCGCGACGATATTAACAAAGCAATTTGCAGTATCCCTATTTGTCTATAGACTCAGCTGTCTTTATTCCTTTACTGATGATCAATACTAGAAAAAGGTTAAAAACTTGATTAAAGATCAACTAAAATGCGATTATTATAATATTATTTTAATAAGATCTTTGACCTTGAAGATAGATTTAATATGTGTTTAAGTTTGCTAACAAATTAAAATAGATTAACTAATGTTAGAATCAAATGAAATCTGTCTTTGGGGCTAAAAAATTGATCGAAAATTAAATAAGAATAATGACATTTTAATGGACTATTTAGGTGATTTCTAACCGTTTTTTTTTCAAAACGGTGCTTTCCTTCATGTATGCGTATAATTTCTAGATTTCTTTTATTCGATGAGGGTAAAATGAACTAGTAACTTCTTGTGTACTTTACATTCGTCTTTTTCTGACAGTTGCAGAATGTTTAATCGAAACGACGTGACAAAAATTTGTGCGTGGATTCACCTCCACTTCTTTAATGTCGATATGTGTCTTTTTATAAGTTGTTACCGGTTGAGTTAATTGTATCTTGATATTTATTCTGTTATTTTTATTGAAATCTATTGTGTAACAGTCAACAATAACATTATTAATAATATGGCTAAGAAAAGTTTTATTTACCTCATTGAAATTAATGCTTAAAAGCCTTTCTGGATTTCAACAAAAAGATCCCGAATTTTGCGGACTTTTAGAAATAAATTCCGGGTTTTGGATGCGCACATCCGGCAACTCTGTTCAGGATCCGATATCGAATCTTTTTATTTCCTGCTTTAAGGATTTCTCAAGGCTGAAGAGGATCCTTTCTTGGATTTGTTTAAATTCCCGGCCAAATTTTTCTGAAATTAATAGTTGAGACTTCTCGAAGTATTCACTCAACGCCCTATTAATGATCACCCCGATAAATAGTAGTTATGTATTGTGAAGATTTTATCAAGTTTTCGTCCGAATATTTTTGGAATCTAATACGACAATATTATCGAAAAAGGGGATTCGATTAAGCCTATAGTTCCTATCAATTGTATGATACAGATCAATAATATATATCGTTCTATTTTATTTTTCAAAATTATTCTACTTTATCTATATTTTTTTCATGAGTGACACAATCATTTTCTTGTTTTGAACGAAAATCCAAGTGAAATGTAATAATCTTTCAAGCAAAGAAACAGAACACATGAGGGGACTATTCTACTTTAGATTAACTTTCTCAAACGCTCTTCCATATGATGGATAACTGAGAATCTTTCTATAAACTACTACGAAAACCAACACTAGAATCTACCGGTTACTTTCTTTTCTCAAATATTTCGAATAAAACCATACAAAAGTTAATTTTAAGTTAACTCAAATACTCTGCCTAAATCATCGAGTTGCACTATCATTCTTATACGAAATGAAATAAGCGTAAATATAATTTTGTGCGGTAGTAAATTATGTAGCATAAAAATTCAGAAAGACTATTGAATATTAACGTTTCTCCTATATTTGTTTCTATTATTATAAAATAAACATACTATCGATTACTCTAGTAAAACGTCATAAGAGTAAATTCAGAAGGTAATGGATTGTTTTATAAAAACTAGCAAAAAAAGAAAGAAAATTGTTGAAAGAAAACACGTCAGAGAAGTTTAATGTGAAATATATCGTTCTTCAACAATTTCACAAAACATGCAGAAAATTCTACCTTACATCGAACAGTCAACTAGCTTTTATTTTCACAATTTTGTTACAACAGCTATAGAAGCGTAACAAAAATAATGTTTTAATGTAGATTCGATATGGTTTTTGTCTGTGCAAGCAAACTTGATCGATTTTCATTACAGCTTACTCCTGAACCGCGAAATACTTTATTAGATAATGTCACAAAACTCAGTAGATCTGAAATTTCAACATAGTAAATATGACAGTCAATATTTTTCATTTTCTAATAACTTATCTTCAATTTGCTAATGCTAACTTAGAGATATGACCAAGTTTTATTGCATAATGTATGGCATTAATTTTCTTTAGTAATTAAATTGAAATTATTTCTTGAAGGTTTCCATGAAATGAAAAAGTATTCATTAAATGCTAGCTACAGATTAAAAGAGATTTTAGAAATGCCAGTGTTATGCTATTTTTCGCAGTGTACAACGTGTAAGATTCCGTTTGCATTACTACTTTTCATTTAGTGTTAAGCGATACTATTTCAGGTAATTTCTTTCGTATTCAAGTTTTTAGAAATTTCAAAACTTATAAACTTGTACACTCTGAATCATTTTATATTCAGAATTTCGTTGAAATTATAAAGAATTATGTAGCTGTCTATTTGTACACCTGCAATTACTTCGTCTTGGTGAAGAAATATATTAGTAGTGCATACGAAGAGTGACAATACAATGTCATCGCCTGCACCACGAAGAAGATAATGTGAAAAATTATACTGAATACTGTAAAAATTATGCTTTGAGAACTAATAAATGATAAATCTTTGAAAATAACGAACAAGAAATACATAAATGTCTTTGAAGTGAAACATAACTTATCAAAATAAAAACAATTTTTAGAAAAGACTATTTTTACCAGCACTACTAATTGGTAACAATTTACTTCCTATTTTACTCTTCCTATTCTTTTATTTTGGTCATTAGCTACGAAGGCTTCTATAAACTAATGACTCTGTCGACATTTGTTTTTCTTCTTATCGTGTTGTTTTGATCCAATCACTTTAGCATTCATGTTTTTTTCTTGAACAAAGTTATGTGGACTGTGAATAATATATTTAATGTTACAGTAACTAAAGAAATGTTATGTTCAACACAATAGGAGTGTTCTACTAATGAAACATATTTTAATGACCACTATTTTGCGATATTAAGATACATTTTTTCTTCGATGATATATAATGAATGTTGTTCGCGATAAAATTTTCTTCTTGGGCAATCCAAATCTCGTCAAACTATATGCATATGTTGGATAAAATGAATGGATAGATATTTGTGCATAAAGGCAACCCTAATTAGAAAGTATATTTAGATTGAAAATGTAGAAATAATAATAGTGTATGCAATTCAATGATTGCTTTTTGAAAACGAGGATATTTTTATGTCTTGGAAGTTGGCAAGCCAACATGAATATTTTTCCAAAAAAATATCTTTGTAAATTATTTTTAAATAAAAGCAATATGAAGAATAGCAAAACAATGAAAGAAAAATAAATGAATTTTTAAAAAGTTTTATGAACGGAGAGTCCTTTCGAATAACTTCTTTGTGAAGCAATGAATGACATATATAGGGTGAAATTGATAGGTTTCAAGTCAGTGGTATTCTATATTTTTGGAATAGAAAAAAAATAGGGAACCAAAATATATTATATGGCCGAGGGTGTGGGTGGAAAATGGGTGACCGGGTGAAATTTACATGAGAGTTCGCAGTGGGAAATTTACCCAGTCACAAGTGTATAATTGGAAACATGCATTTTCAATATGCATCATTCTCAGTAGCAATAACTCATATTCACTGTTGTGGGTGGGGTTGTATTCGTGACGTGATCACATCGAGCCATCCACACCCACACCCACATCCACACCCACACCCACACCCTCACCCTCTATTAATGAATCTAACTTAAACAATATTATTTCCTTAAACGTTCAATTCACTTATAGCGAGATAACAGGTATAATTAGTGATATATCAATAGTGACAGATACTGAACCAACTCAAAAAGTAACATAATGATATATACACTCTTATGTTTTTTCTTAACACAATATTATTCTGTTTTAGATGAATTCATTGTTAAACACTGAATAAATATCTAATTAAGAAATAAACGTAAAAGTATATTTACAGTATTAAATAAAATAAATGCGTATCTAACCAAGAAATACCTATACTAAATTAACGATCAACATTGCACTCTCATAAACTCTTGTTTAATAAATTCAATTTTCAGTTGAGAAACACTTTATATATATAATTCTAATATCAACCATTTACTTAAAACAAATAAACAAACGAATTAAATTTTGCTTATTACAATTTCTCATAAGTTCACCAGTCTAAAGTCAAACGTAGTCAATTATCATTAATACAATCCACTTTTGAAGGAGCATAACATATTTTTAAATAAACGCATAATACTGGACAAAAAAATGAAAAAGCAAAACAAAAGTAACAAATAATAAATTGAAATGGAAAAACTTACATCGGTATACACATACCACTATCTAATTTTTCAAAACAAAAGTCATATAAACTAAGTTCTTAGCTGAAAAAATACTTACAATATTTCTAAAAGCTTTTAACTAGAAAACATTAAATATTTGCAACGATTTTTTTATGCCTATATTAATTTCAAAAGCTGCAACTTATGTATGACTTAGCAGACATGTTTCATGCTATACCAAAAATAAATTCATTCAGAGTAAATCAAATCGATTCTATTAGGTAAGCTTTAAAAACTATATAATTTTTGTACGCTATTGACACAAACTTCATTAGTTAATATAAGTTTCAGAAATCACCATGAACAGGGATATGTATTTCAAAATCAAGTATTTATATTTCGCATTAAATAATCTCATATGCTTGAATTATTTTTATTTATTCTACATGATTGAATTCGTTATAGTCTTCACTATCAAACTTATGAATTTTATAATATCAATGATGATACTTAAAATCCTTCAGTATAGTTAGCATTGTAAATGTTTCAAATTTGATTTGCTTATTACTAAAAATGAGGTCATCTAATTGAAAACTATTAATGATGAATTTCTCACAAAAAACTATTTAGATCAAATAAATATAGTTATTTTCTTGAGGTATGTTCAAATGTAAATCACTATATATTTGCTACTTGTTCAGGCATTAATATTGCTCAACGGAATCCATACTTTCCAAAATAAATGAGAGATTCATCACTCAATTTGAAATAATCTATACTAAAACATGTATATCGAAGGAAAAAACAATATAACAAAAACATCCTTGTGATAAAGAATATCTTGAAAACACATCATCACATGGTGTTTTTTAAAAATCCATAGCACTCAATTAATACATTTCTTTCCTATAATTATTATGATAAATATGACTTTTTTTATTTTGAATTAATCGCTGCAATGGACATTATCATCATTTTATGTCTCGCATTAATTTACTTCAATATTTGCACGAACTTCTTAGATGAGAAACAAAAGGAACACAATTTTGAGGTTTCTTTCCTAATCAAATACCATAGTCCCAATTTGAAATCGCTCCTTATGCATCTAACATTTCAAGGTGCTCTCATCAATCTAAACATTTCGCTCAAACCACTTCATAAAATTATTTGAATTTTGAAATCATATTAAAAATATTTTAAATGCTTCAGCATTTTATATATAATTTTCAGCATCAATCATACAAATATCATCATTGCAACTGTAATCCACAATATATTTAATCTCAGTATTCATCACCTTAACGAATAAAACAAAATCAGTATATCGAAGGTCATTCATATGAACTTCAAATATTTTCTCTGCACTACAATCGGCAACTAATAAGGAAAACGATTATCTTCGTCTGAACCTTAAAATACTTCCTGTTCCCCCTGACAAATTTTAAAGCTCTTTTACATCAAAAATTAAAACTCCTATTTAAAAAGGAACCAGATGTGAGTAAATATGTGAGTTCCACATTTTAGCCCCAAAGGGGCTGCGCTGATAAGCTTTTTTTTATCAAACCGAAAATTTTTTTTCCCACGAAACAGCTGTTTTTCTGAGCACTACCATCAAATATCATGTAAATGATCAAATTACGAAAAAAATACATGCAGTCATTGAATTAGAAAAACAACAGAACGAGTAATAGTGTCAACTAAACGCATTTCTAATTGTCAGTATTAATTAATAAAAAAATCGGCCGAAATGTAGAGTGTCTCGCATTCTATCGTTCAAAAAAAATACAAGCTCAAATAGATGTTTTAAAGCAAAGGTATAAGATTTTTTCTAAAAAGCATTGCAACTGGTAATCGAGCTTGGACTCGTCACTCGGTCATAAATCAAAGGAACATGAATTTAAGATAGTCGTCTTAAATTTTGTTTTGTAAAGGACGGACATCTCCATGTTTTTGTTCTCTCTAACATTGTTTTTATTCTGCCGACTTTCTGATTGATTGATTTTTTTGGTCCTATCAGATTATTTCTCTTATTGTAATAGTAATCCTTGTCTGTTTGTTTCGAGCCTTTGTCATTGTGATGGCTATTCACATGAATAGTTCTTTATCTAGTTTTCATCCGACGAATCATTCATATAAATCTGCGTGTTTATATATATTTTATTTAAAAAAAATTAGCTGTAGTGGTGGTGATTGCTTGCTGATAAATTTATTCCTCTAAGTTAGCACAGATTTATCTGCTTCATTAAAAAGAATTTTGCGCTGGTGATAACTTGCTGGTGGTGAATTATTCTGATTTAATCCAAACAAATTTATTTGTTTTATTAAAAAGAAATTTGTTGGTGGTGTTTTTCTTCATAATTGGCTTTCTATTACATTTACGACGATTTTTCGATTAATAAAAATCAATTTCAATATGACAAGTATGAAAGATGAAATACATTTATTAAATGGAAAATTTAAAATTCATATGTGCAGAAAACAAGAGAATAAAGCATTACAGGTAAATAGCTTTTGAACTTTTCTCTAAATATAATATATATTAATTATTGGCAGATTTTGTCAGAGATCATTAATCGTTTATCAACCAATCAACATCAACAAGATGTTGAATTGAAAGAATATCTTACGTTTGCTTTGATTGATAGAATCAATCTAAACTTTAAGAATGAAAAATTTAACGGTAAATACAATGATATTTATTAGTTTGATCGAATTGGATTTATGATTCGACAGATTTTTTTAAATTAGTTGGCATTATTTATTTTGTCTTATAGAAGTTGTATTAGATGTTCAATCAATGCAACTGCTCGGTTTTGACATATATAACGATAAAGAAATTTTTTTGATTTATAAGTAAGACAATTATATTTTATTATTGGTCTCAATTATAATTTTTAGTGAATCCAAGACTGCAATACATAACGATAAAATGTTAAATGATTTTTCAAAATTAAAATTACGTTGTAAGTATATAATATGTAAATGTTCAAAACTAATAGAACTGTTCAAGTGTTTTCCTTTTGTCTTTCTAGATGATGAAGATATTGAAAATGTAAAGGAAAATATAATTTTCTATAATGCTAAAAAAGTGTTCGATAGGTACACCCTCAATAAATATGTTTAAATTTTTTTTTGTTATAATTTTAGAAAGAACAATGAACCAAAAGGAAAGAAACGAAAAGGTTGATTATTCATTACACAAATCTTCGTACTTGATCAAGGTTTTTTTGTCATAAAAACAAATTTAGTCTCGTTAAAAAATCTTTTTTCTTTATTTTGTTGTTGCTCAAAATAAAGATATTTTCTCTGTTGATTTGTAAGGATAATTTTTTTTGCTTGATAAAGAAAGAGGTGATTTTTGGTTAAAGTTTTTTGTTGTTGTTAATAAATGAATGTGTAGCCAAATCGAAAATTTCATATGATGATGGACAGAAGACAGGATGAAGAAAAGCTGTCTTATTATGAAAAAAATTTCTACATGATTGGTATGTCTTCATTTTTAAGTTGATATTTTCAACTAGATTTAATATATCAAAGTTCAAATGATTATTTAAATAACATACTTGAAGACAAAATTTAAAGAAATATTTATTATGAATAAGGGCACTTTAATTTCAATTTCAATTATCGGTTTGAGATTGGTCAGAATTGGTTGGACTTAAAAATGGTTCGGCTTCGAATTGAAATTGGTCGGAATTGATTTTTGTAGAATTACTAAATTTGTACATATTGAGATAAATTGGCAGTCAGTTACTAATTGTTCTAAGATTAATGTCAAGCAATTCTAAGAATTGAAATTGATGCGCCCTTAAATACCAAAAAATTTTTTTAAATTTAAATTTCTTTTAGAATTAATTGAAAACAAAAAAAAAGCAAATAACAATGGATGTTTAAGTAATATATATTCAGCTGCCGGCTTTGGCCAATTTCAGTCGGAACTGGATAAATCTGGCCACCAAATCCATTTACCGGATTCCTGCTTTAAATTTTTTACCATTTGTCGGCCGGAGCCGGTCGTATCTCATTCACCTAGGACTTGGACACTATTAGTCAATCAAAATGAAATTTATCTTGTATGTTGATTAACAAAAATGAAAATATTAAATATTTAGGGATTTCTTTGAGAATGAAATAAATTTATATGGAAATATAACAAAATATGATGAACGATTCTCAAAAATAAATGAAAAACGAACAAGATTAAATTGATCAATCTCAATAATAAACCAAATAAATGAAAGCGCAAATGAATTATTATTAAATAAAAATTTTATTTTGATTTAAACAAGTTAGATCGTATGTTTATTTTTACTTTAAAAAGAACTTGAATTTTCTTTCAAGTAATATCCTTCGTTAATATTTATCAATTGATTCTCACCATTTAATAAATGATACTAAAATATCTGTTCATACAAATCTTCAAGAACACGTCCAATTGACAACAATTAATTTAAGATTCAATCTGCTATTTGTATTGCTTTTGCATAGATATGAAATATGAAGAAGAATTTTGACAATAATTTTATATCAATTCTCTCAACTGCATCAAATTCTAGTTTTATGAAACTTATATATTTGATGAAAGAAAATAAAGAGTGTAGGTTTTTATGCAACATTTTGCGACTTTCTCTACCCCTATTAACATATCAACTAAAGCTAAAGATCAACGGTACACTTCCCAAACAATATAGGGTATTTGAGGGTACGTTTCTGAAGTAACGAGAAAATGTGTGTTAGTAATTGTAACGCTTATTGCATTCTAGAACATCCTTGAATCTTTCAAAAGACTAAAAATGACATTCCTAGTAAAATATCTGACTTTTCTAAATATTGCAGGTTTTGGTTTTTTATGCAGAGCATAATCTTATTATAGATGTGAACGAATATGGTTAGCCGTATCGATATAGCAGAATCAGAATACAGTCTTCATAGAAAAGTACCAATTATTTAAATTGTAACTCTAAACAACACTCAACATGAGTGTATCGAAGGTTTTCGAGATGATGGAAATCGCACGTTGAACACATTTTGGCCCCCCATAGATTCGAACTGAGAAGTTTGTTTTTTGATGAAGGTGAAGATATTTTTCGAAAATAATGGTCTTTTATAAAAGTTAACTAAAGATTTTCGGTGATGAGAAAATAGGATGAATAGGCGAGATGTTAAAAGTCTTGAGTTCGATTTTTTCGGCAAGTGGTGGCGTTTTTAAAGAAAATGAATGAATTTTATAGAATTTGGCTGAATCACAGGCGATAGACTTTCTCCAAACGAAAAAATCAAACTGAGGAACTCTGATAAAGCATCTAGAGTTCTGGATTTCTTGACTCCAAAAACTGTTTGTTAAGTTTTATAAGAACTTATTATTTTTCAAAAAATATTCTTGTCTTCATCGAAAATATCGAACTGGCATAGTATGACTCCCACAAATGACTATTATCTTAATTCTATTGTAATTTGCAAAACTGTATGAGTACTATAATACGTGTTAAACATTTCAGCACTTTTTCGGTATAATGCCCTATAATTTGGTATAAATTTAGAGAGAAGAGCAGTAGGAAAAATATATTAAAAAAAAAGCAGAGAATTGCTGTAAAAAACATTTATTTCTATCAGAAATTTACAAAATATTTCTCAAGCTTTCGCACTTTTCTGATTACATCTTCAGAAGTTACATTGTGCTCAAAGTGAACAGGAATATACAAAAAATAAATATATAAATAAATTAACAAGTACATAGAATTACAAATATTTAATTAATAAATAAATACATAATTTAGAACGTAGCTGTTGCTATTGGTGCCGTTGTTGTTAATACTGCTGTACTGTTGTGGTTATAAATGTTAGTATGAGGAGGATCAACCGATTAAGGCGGATTTGCTCCCACATTACTGACGTATGAAATCCACAACAGTAAATAATCTAATTAGGTAATCAAAAAATAATTATCAATCTCTTTATGATTTTGAAGAATCATAATCTTGGATAATGCATTGATTATTCGAACTTAAGTTCTGTGTACTCAATAAAGTTAGAGAATATTATTTGTGTAATCCTTATATAAGTATAAGTTCATGCTTTTTATAATATTGACAGATATTAATATTGTGTGATTCCTATTGATCACTTGTTTATTATGAAGAGAGCAACTTTTATCAACGCGCAATTTTCTATGTTGGTTAGATATCATTCATATTGTATAGAGATAGATTTGTTGTATATATCGCATCAAGATAATGTAAGTATGGCTTTGTTCTGTATCAAGTTGAAATCTATTAATATGCTACAACAATTAAACTTTTCTACATTATGTATAATATATTAATGTAAGTTCATATATCGAGCCATCTTGAAAGAAATCAGTATTGTATAATAAGTATCAAAAATATATGTTAGAAGTTATTAGTAAAATTAAAATCTATTGTTGTTTTATGATGAGTAATTAATCCATTCGATGACGACAACATTGTATTTATTAACACAAATGAAACTTAATAAATTATAATAAGATGATGTTAAATATGAGTCTATATTTCTGTGTAAGTTTGTATCGTCAATACCATATTTCCCTTTTTTTCCCTTCCTCCTTCTTTCTTCCCTTTTTCTACTATAACGTTTAAAATATTAAATCAGTTGAAATCAGTACAAATTAACTCTTGATTATCTATAATAGATCATTATTTTTCTGATATAATATTTATTGAGTTGAGACTAATAGATATACGCATATTAAATTTACGTTCTAATGTTTAACTAATAAGACTAAATAATATGAATTCTTTCGTAAGAAGGTGTTTCTTGATCTGCTGTATTATTATTATTATTATTATTATTGTTTGATGGTGTTTTCAGTAAAAGTGTTGTTAATTCAGATGGAATAATAAGATCATCAAGTGGAGTTAAAGAATTTAATTCTTTTTTAAGATCATTCGTATGACGTATAAGTGCAGCAACAAGTTGACTTATTGATGAACTAATACGTTTTTCTGTCGATGATGTTTTTTGTAATTCACGTATCCATGATTCACATTGATCGATTATTCCATTTCGTTTTAAAAAGAAATGCTGCCATATGATATCGGCAAAATATACAGGAAGATTTCGTAATTATGGTTTTTTTTTTTGCATAATATTAAATTTTTATAATAGACTAGCGGAAGTACCCGATATCGTTGGAGATAACTTGATAGTACGTATTTGCATTACAGAAAAGAACGTCCCTATAGTGTTCTTTGAGTCTAATCATATTAGACAAATATTTTCATACCATCAACACGTCATCAATTGAGTCAGAACAAAGAGTTGATGCATCATCATTGTGAGCAAGAAAAAAAAACGCATACGCACACTCTTCTCCTTATGATATATTAGAGAATCCTTGGTTTCCACAACCTGGGTAGACTTTCACTTGACTTTTTCACGGTCGTGCATAGCACTACAAAACTCGGATAGAATCCTCCAAAGTTTCTGGAGAAGTAGAACATTTTCTGCCTTTCTGGAGTTTTTAAAAAAACGGGGATCTCGTCCGACTCCACTGCTCGCGTGGGCGGACCTCGTCTTGACCTTCTGCAGCCGTTCATGACACTGCAAAAATCAGATTGAAATCTCCAAAATTTCTGAGAAATTAGAAAATTTGTACGATTTTCTAATAAATGGGGGAGATCTCCCTAGGGATGCAACAAACCCAAAGCTTTGGATTTGTTTTGGAAGATTTGGATTTGGGTTTGAATTTTGGATTTGGTTTGGATTTGGATTTGATATTTGATATTTGGATTTGGTTTGGATTTGACTTTTGATGTTTTGGATTTGGT
>OENM01001628.1:0-29937 GCA_900239745.1 Rotaria magnacalcarata | reverse complement strand
CTCCGGCTACTATCTTAATTGTAGAGTTCCAATAGGCTGCATCGCAAATTTCATTTGGAGGATTAGCTACAAAATGGGTTGTTAAGACTGAAGTGTTAGGAATTGGAAACTTCATTAAAGAATGGTAGAATGATTACTAAAAGATACTAGTATTGCAAAAGGAGACAAATAGTGAAGTCTTAATGCGTGCGTGACAATTATGCTGATACGCTGCTTTTTAGATTCGGTTTTAATTTATAGCAAAATGTACGTATAAATAGTTCACAAACGAAGTTGTATGACAGCTTTGACATTGTTGGAAATAAAGATGAATCTTTGATAGAAGTTTTAAGAAATCCTTGAAAACTGTATCGTCTTTTTATGTTAGATTAGGAATGACGATTGGAAATTTGATGCTTCGCATTTAACACGTTGAAGTCTACAGACTTATATTTCCTTTTTTTATTCACGTCGAACTAAATGGCGGCTATTGGTACACAGATTGAACTTTTCTGATTATATTCATTCGATGTAAATTAGCATTTTTTCACTTCGGATATGTACGACATTTTGCAACTTTAGTAAGAGACAGTTGAGACAATCTCGAAAAGTGCAACTTTCAAATGAAGTTCTAATTGCTGTGAAAATCTCTATTTTCAATAAATGCATTATCATCAGAAATCCATCATGGTGTTAATCCTCGAATAATAAAGATTCAAGAAAGCCTCACCAATTTCCAGTGAGTTTCTTTAGATAAATATATCTACAAGTATACGTCTCAAAAGAAAATAAGTGAAAACTAATGTAAAAAGATGTCTGATAATTAACTTGAATGAATATTCTCTCGACCTTGACAATTTTTTCTTTTTAAAAATCGATCCTTTTGAATTTTCTTAATTTGTTATGGAATCATTCATATTTGAAGCTTGACCAATGTGCACGCATAGGAAGCAAAATATGTTTTTGTAATTCTAACACTCGAATGCTATTTTTACCTGTATTTTCATCAGGATGCTTTCTTTGTGGACTCGTACTGAAGCGAGTAATAATTACTACTTAGGTCTTATCTAAACATCAGTTATCTTAGATTAAATCGTTACTGTTTACGGCGGCGAATATTATTTTAGTGAAATGGTCGCTGTTTCGTCTGGTTATTCTTCATATAAGATAATTTTTATTTGAGAAGCTTTTTGGTAGGTTTTCCACTTTTTTGCTAAGAAAATATATGAAATCATTGTAAACCTCTACAGTGCTTTATAGGATTTTATGCAAAACTATGCTGTACTATGATACAATTTATACTACATTGTCGAATAATTTCAACTATTAGGCTTCAGTGGCAACATTTTTTCGATGACTACGATTTGACGTATTTAGCGCAAAACTTTTATAGGTCTCGACAATACAATTCGGAATCTTCGATCGTTCGACAAACAGCAGAATCTCTTCGTTTTCTAGAAGTTTGAACGCGATTATATCTACGTTTCAGTCAACTCTTAGTATATCAGATTATTCTCATAGGCAGTTACCAGTGAAGAATAGACTTTTGAGCTAATATACAACACAAAAAATTAGTTTGAGGATAAACTGTAACCTAATTCTCATTCCATAAGGAACGAACAGTGAATATTAGTTGTCTATATAACAGACTCTTGAAAAATATGAGATTCTCTATTTCTTCCTCGTATATTTCTTTCATCTCAAATATCACTGCTCTATGCATGAGCATCGTAAAACCCATTAATGTAATTCCAATCAAATCTTGACCCATTGTTAACAAATAAACACCATTCGGTTACTGTTCAATATTTATGTACTTCCATCAGCAACGGTCAAATCCGTCAAAATCTTTCTACACATCAAAAAAATTTCCATTTCATGTTCTCATGCTATCCGATGAGTACTGCTGAAATTCTCAACACAAAGCGGTAAAACCGACACTTTCAAAATTCAAAGTTTCATTTCAAACCATAGTTGACTCCCAATAATTTCATTCTCAAAGTTAATACAGATTCACTCTAGCTAATACGAACGCAATTGTCAAACGAGCTTCTATTATATCAGGAAACCTTCATTTCCGAACCCAGTCCCAACGATAAAACGAACACCGCAGAAAAATATACCCATCTACTACGTAATTCATACAAGCATAGAAAAACTTTCAACAGCGCATTAAATAACTCATACAATCACACTTACTAGGAGGCGCCACCGTGCTCGTCGTTGTTGTAGCTAAAAACAAAAGAAGAGCATATGCGAATTGAAGAAAAAAATACATTTCACGAAAATTATTCTATCAGCCTCCCTACTTACGGCAAGTAACTGGAAATAATACCATGCGATGATTCGAATAATCAGCCACTACCAAATTACCATATGGATCAAATGCCATTCCTCTAGGATTCGACAGTACAGCAGCAGCCATAGTTACACCATAGGTAGATCCAGGCCACCAGCGCTGAATTCTATTGTTACCTGAATCCATAATGAACATGTTATTGTATTGATCGAATGTAATTGCTGTCGGTGAGTTGAATTGATAAGACCAAGCCCCAGCTACCGTGGATTCACCAGCAATAAGCAGTCCCGTCGTTGCTCCTAAAAACAGAATTCGATCATAGAATAAACATGTATGAGGTGTACAACGCACCCGAACTCCACATTTGAACACGATGGTTTCCTCGATCAACTACATACAAAGTATAATTCCCATCGATATAAATTCCCCAGGGACTGTTTAATTGAGCTGGTGTACTTCCTAGAGTACTATTACCAGCAATCTAGAATAATACAGTGAATTCAAGCTATGTAACGCTTGCTTTCCGGCCAAACATACTCGGGTGCCAGCTGCCAGATTACCATTAAGCCATTTCGTTACACGATGATTTGAATTCTCTGAAATATAGACGTTGGATTGATCATCAAGGTAGATGGCGTAGCTGGTTCCAATCTTATCGAGTGTTGTACCCGTTCCACGACCACCAGCGACAGTAAAGCCCAATGGCTGTCCGGCTAGCCATTTAACTACTCGAAAGTTATCACGATCTAAGATGTACATTGTTCCATTGTTGTCAAGAGCGACTGCTGATGGGTTATTGAATTCACTCAATCCACCACCACCTGCTGTTGTGAACCCTGCCACTGTGACTCCAGCAGTTGTACCTGATGATCCTAGAATATGTCAGGCGTAGTCTAGCGGTGAGTTTTGGCTTCCTATGCTTACCATTACGGAAACGTTGTATTCTATGATTGGAGAAGTCAACGACGTACATATTTCCGTAACCATCGAAAGTCACATCAATCGGCGCGTTCAACAGAGTTGCTGTGGCACCAGCGGATGCTGTTGTTCCCGCCACTATTCTGAATGCCGAACTCCATAGAGCAGTTCCACACACTTGATTTGGAGCATTCGCTAAAATAATGAACCAACGATTGATCAAATGTGAGTGGTAAACCATGTGATCTAATACGATAAGACTTACTCAAAGGCGCAGGCGTGGTCGTAGTGGTCGATGCTACAAAAGAGAACATGCTAGTCGATATCGACAGTTCAAAAAATACAACGCTTTGTCAAGCGAATTCACAGTTCGGACTTACGACACACAGCTGGGAATAAGACGATACGGTGATTGGAATAATCAGCTACAGCCAATCCACCGAACGGATCGAATGCAATTCCTTTCGAATTGGAGAGTACTGCTGCTGCCACAGTTACACCGTACGTAGATCCAGGCCACCAACGTTGAATTCTATCGTTACCAGAATCCATGATGTACATGTTGTTATATTGGTCGAATGTAATGTCTGTAGGCAAATTAAATTGATAAGACCATGCACCAGCTACTCCCGACTCTCCGGCTAAGGTCGTTGCGTTCACAGAACCTAGAAGACGTTTCGATTGGTAGCACAGGAATAGAATTCGATTGTATTCTACCTGGTGTCCATTTTTGCACGCGATGGTTTCCTTGATCAACCACATACAGAGTGTTATTTGCATCGACATAGATTCCCCATGGATTTTTTAATTGCGATGTTGTGTTTCCTAGGACGCTTGTTCCAGCAATCTAAAAGGATGTAAAGAAATCAGGATACTGAAATACACAATGGTTTGCCAAACACATACCCGGATACCAGCAGTGAGATTACCATTGAACCATTTCGTCACGCGATGATTTGCGTACTCTGAAATGTATATGTTTGATTGATCGTCGAGGTAGATAGCATAGCTTGTTCCAATCTTATCGAGAGTTGTACCCGTTCCACGACCACCGGCAACTGTGAAACCTAGAGGTTGTCCGCGTATCCACTTTACTACTCTGAAGTTGTTGGTATCCAAGATATACATTGTTCCATTGTCATCGACAGCCATCGATGATGGAGTATTGAATTCGCTTAGTCCACTACCTCCAGTTGTTGTGAAACCTGCAACATTCACGGCGGAAGTTGAGCTCGTTGATCCTAAAGCGGATGAGAATATTATCAAAGAAAGAATTATTTTATAGTTTTCAGGAACCTGGGGGGAATAGTTGAATTCGATGATTAGCAGTGTCGACAACATACATGTTCCCATAGCCGTCAAAGGTTATGTCTGTAGGTGAGTTGAGACGATTCAATGCGGTACTTGCTGCTGCAGTGCTACCTGCGACAATCGTGAATGTCGAATTCCAATATGCCGTCGGGCACACTTGATTTGAGGATGGTGCTTGAAAAGAGAATGGTGGAATGGTTGTACTGTCTATGCTGGAATAACTTACTTGCTGGTGCCATAGTTGTTGTAGTAATGGGTGCTGTAAAATTAGGTAAGCTTTTTTTAAAAGAAGTGCTTATATACATAGTTGATTTGGGAGGAGTGTTTTAGTTTTTTTTTGAAACGCAAGAGCTGTATTTGATGTAATGTAGAAACTGGTAGCATCGTTTTATCGAGATTTATTATCGTAGAGCTGCGTTATCTTTCGTTTCGTCGAGTTAGTGCAATCGGAGAGAAAAAGTTTCATCTTTGTGGGCAAAATGAGTTATAGGTTAAACGAATTTGTACTATGCTTGTTATTGTAACCATGATATTAATTATATGCGATTTCGCTTTGCTCCGTTCCGTAGTTTGTTACTTTACACTCTAAGTTAAAATGTGTCGCATACACACTCAATTAAAAGCGTTTCCTCGGAAACTCACAAACGCATCCAGAAACGTTTTCGGCTCTAAGCTGAGTTTTTGAAATAGCCTCATAAGTTTTCGAGAATTCGGGTAGGAAATCTTTAACAGTTTTCGCAGAAACCATCAAACAATTTTCAAAACCCAAAATGTATCCTCGGAAACCGTTCTTGTTTTGGCAATCTGCTCGGAAACTTCAAGCGTGTTGTCAGCACGCTATTGGTTTTCAACAACGTTTTTTTGGGAACGTTTTGGGTTTTTGGGGTTAGGAAACGTTGAAAGCGTACTCGAGAATACTAGCTTAGTTGCCGAACATATCTCGAAAACCCTTCGAGATTTCCAAACTATTAGAAACCTATGAGTTTCCGAGAAAACGTGTCGGAAACCCATTGAACTTAGTGGAAAACCGAACTAGTATTAAATTTCCATCTTTCTCATTTTCACGTTACCATTGAATAATTTACATTTTTACGAGTTATTCGGCAGCTATAACAGAAATCGTCTTCAGTATCGCGAAGTCGTTTTCTAAAACGTTTAGAATTCTTGAGATGCAAAAAGATTCTTTTTTCGAAGAGAATCTGGTCTTATTTTTACATTCCTAGTTGTATATAGTTGTAAATATAATAAATGACATATTTTGCTTTGAAACTCTGTGCACTGCACTACATCGTCATTTCAGTCAAGAAATTTCGTTTTTCTCCTTTTTCATTGAATTAAGTTTTGTTCATTATCCAAACATTACTATAGTTGAAAACATTGCAGTGAAGCACAGCCAATTCTTATGTCTACAGATCCTTTTACTAATTTACCTAAAAGCTTCATAGACAATCATATGCTTGAGATAATGAGGAAATATTCATTTCTAATAGACTGAAACAAGCATTATTATTGTAGAAGCAAAACAATTCTTGAGATGTATCCACATGAACAGTGATAACTCAGAGTATTATTCTATTTTCTTTGTGTTCTTGTTCTTTCTTCGTATGCTTATTTTTCATTTCGAATAAAAATAAAAATAAAGGCAAGTGCCTCTCTAATAAAGAGATACTTTATCATGCATATGCGTGGTCTAGTATAGTTTTCTTCAACTGTTATAAAATTAATTATGATCTGAAGATGAGTGGCTGCTAGTTGTCATATAGTTTGAAATATTTAGTTTTCTTAACTCAGATAATTCACATTGAGCTCCTAGAAAGAGTAAATTAACATCTATTTATGGAAAAACAGTTGGCGTATTTTGCTTTAATCCTATTCATGTCTATTTTATTTAACTGGATAATTTATTCAATTTCTCCAAAATGTCTGTATGCTTTCATAAACAACTCAAAAATACGCTTCTTTCACCTGTAAATTAATCAATGAAATTCCAATAATTGATGACAATTTCTTATTTTCTCTTCATACATTTTTATTTACCAAAGAAGATTCATGTCTCTCAAATGCATTAAAACACAAATGTTTTTTGAATTCGATTCGCGATAACAAGAAATAAAGATAGTTCTCCAAGTACTCTGATATTGTTATCTAACACTAAGATGCGTGCACTCAGTAGATGAAATTATTAAGGATTACGCTTTATATTACTATAGATGGATACTCTGATCCATTAATGTGGAATGTGGACGATATTTCAGTTTGGCTACATAAGGTTAATTTGAATAACGATAAAGCTAACGATTTTAAAAGTAAGCTGTTTAAAGTACCCACCGAAGTTATTCTATGGTCAGATGATCATCATTTTTAACCTCTTCATTCCTTCATCTTGAATCCTTACTGTTAAAAAATAAGCTTTTTATTAGCGTCGTCTATTGAAACACATTTTTCAAATATTTTAGTATTCATACATTGTGATTGAATTTATTTTATGATTTCAGAGGGGAGCTCAAAGGTTACACATAAACTACCCATTTTAATCTTATTTTTATTAGGAAATTGAAATATTTCTAAATATGTCAAGTAAAGATTTTTATGCTCATTTTGTATCATAATATATTCTTTTTCGTTAAGATTCATGAGAAGAACTATAATATGGTGAGTTTGTTTTGTTCAATAAGATATATTATTTTTCTTCGTTTAGATTCATTAAAGCATTTATTGCCTGGAGAATTTGTTTTGTTCAATTGTATGTATTCTTTTTTTCCATTTTGATTTATGAAATGAATTCTGACGAAGTGCTACATTAGCAGATCTCGACTGATCGCAGAAGTTTAGCTTAGGGGAATTTATAGAGTTTATGACTTTCTGAGATTTAATATTGGATGATTTGAGACTTAGACTGATTTCAACACTGGCTTTACGAGTTTAAGACTTGAGGGCTCTGACTTTAGCAAGCACCCTGAATTTTATAGATAGCGAGAGTGTGGTACTATAGGGTTCGAATAGGCATCGGAAGTCCTAATTGAAAGACAAGGGCATTGATAGAGATGAAGGTCTTTGGAGTAAGACTCAATTGAGAACTTTGAGGTTTTGGATTCATGAAGACTTCGTGACTGCGATGTATTTGAGAGCCCTTAGATGTCTGCTTTTAAAGTACTATTCATAACGAAAAACAAATTTAGCATTGTCAAATACGTATGTGAATCGGTTGTTGATTTGTAGTTGTGAGAAATGTTTAAAAGGTTCCCGAAATATCGGAAAACTTCAGTAGGTTTTCTGGGTCGTCAGTTTCTCTGATTGCTTGTGAGGGTTTCAGAGAAGTTTCCAAATGCTCGGAAACCCATTCTCGGAAACTCATAAAGGGTTTGATATAGTGACAAACCCGAAAACTTCCTATTCATTTCCCAGAAAACGGGTTTTATTTAGAGTGTATGTTAATCATTAATCGAGGTAGGACTACCCTGAAATGATCTGCTGGAAAACCGAACCGAGTCAAGACCAGACAGATCCTAATATCTGACCAGCTTAAGTTTTCAGAAATGGAACTGTTGAATAAAACAAAATCAAAAAAAAATACTTCGATATTTTTGGCAAAAATATAAAAAATGTATTCTCTATTGGCCTTAAACGAGTTTTCAGAATGTTTCGCATATATCCTACAAAATATGTTGTGCCATCGCTTGAAATGATATATCACAACGAGCACCTCGTGTCGCGCTTGAATGCGTCGAAAATCGCGGCACATACGACACATTTTAACTTATTTTGTCAGTGAATCCATTACGAACAGATGTAGAATACAAAGAACTATTGATACTATGATGTTTTGTGTAATGTAAGAGTGACCAGCGATTAGCGTAGGTCTAAATAAGGTGCATGGATTCTAGAAAATTTGAAACTCAAACAGACTATTATGAAGGTAAAAGTGTGTAACACACATACAAGAGTGTCTGAGAACATAAAATGCATAATATGATACCTCTATTATTCTCTAGTTATCGATGTTTTTATTATCATATTGCAGACCAACTGTGCTAATTAGTTCACATGCTTTCTAGTTGTTTTTGTTTCGGTTGGTTTCACGTTTCGCCTAATGTTAGATTTTTAAATCGAAAGTAATCCAACGTAGCTAGTCTCTTGTGGTCTGTGGTCCTAGTGACATGTCTACTGAGAATTATTTGAGAAATGGGTTATCTGACTTATTTTGTAACTCATATGTATCGTAGTGTATTTTCGTTGATAAAACCTGAGTAATGATGTAGAAAGAAAACTCTTAAACATTTAAGCTGCTCTTAGTTAAACTTACGGCATAATATGGCAAACGAGTCAATGCGATGGTAGGACATATCCGCCACTACTAAGTTACCCATATTATCAAATGACATTCCTCTAGGACTTGACATTGCTGCTGTTACCAATGTTATTCCATAGGTCGAACCAGGAGACCATCTTTGGATTCTAAGCTTAAATTCACAAACCACGTTACTTGATAGCATCGGAATTATGAATTTCTTCAAATGAAAAGAACGATATAGTTGTATATGTCACATTGTTGCCTGAATCCATAACATACATGTTTTGAGCTTGGTCAAATAAGATTGCTGTAGGAGAACTAAATTGATAAGACCAGCTACCCGCAACGCCGGTTTGGCCACAAAATGTGGAACCATTAGTAGCACCTATTGAAATAGAGGACAGTCAGAAAAAAGAACAGATAGTGATACTTGCCCCAGATCCATTTCTGAATTCTATGATTATTTCTGTCAACAATGTACAAATTATTATTGGTATCGACGTAAATGCCCCACGGCGCATTTAGTTGATGCGTACCAGTGCCAGCACCATTCCCACCAGCCACCTATATTAGAAAAGAGTCGTTTTATTACATTCTTACAAGAAAAAGATTGAGCTACACACTAATCGGCCGATCGTATTATTTCCTGCAGCCCAAATCGTAACTCTGTTATTACCAGTATCCGATATGTAAATATTTAAATTAGCATCGACAAAAATTCCATTACTTGTGGACATTTTATCTAGTGTTGAACCCACGCCATGGCCTCCTGCCACTGTTGTGACTACCCCGTTATTCCACATTTGAATGCGATAGTTAAGAGAGTCAACTGCGTATAGGATACCGTTACTTGTCACAAAAATAGCTGTTGGATTGTTGAGTGTGAAACTCGGAACTGTTACACCAGAGCTCGAGCCATTGACAAATCGTTGTATGCGGTCATTGGTATTATCTGCAACATAAAGCGTGCCGTTCATATCATAAGCTACATCTGTTGGATTATTGAGCCGATTTACTGCAGTCCCAGTCAATGATGTAGCACCGGCAATGATGCGTACTGTACTATTCCACACAGCCGTTGGACAGATGGTAATGTTTTGCGCTAGACAATCAAAATAACAGGAAAATAAATATCCAAAATTATTTTAGATAGTGTAGTTTTTTCAGATGATTAATAGGAATTAGAATTACTTTCTTCATAAAAATAGTATAATAAGAAATAATATGAAACTGACAGCTTTTCTAAATAGTGGAAGAAAGTTTTGTTTCATTCGGAATATGGATGTCAGAGAAAGTTAGACAAAAATTACATTGGAGGTTCTATGGGAGCCAAAGCATATATTTGCATCAGTGTGGATACTAAACAAAGCTATTGACAGTAGTCTTCTGGCCTGAATACAACAGACAGTCATTAATAAATAACTATACCCCGAAAAACCTAGATTTTCATATATTTGTATTTAGTCGGATATGTTAGTGCATACTAATTAGTTGATACGAATAGATACAGTTACAGTACGTACTCGTATCGATGTATCCCTCATTAATGTGCTCATGTATGGTAAGCCATATGTAAGATCATCAACTAGTTTGAATAGAGACTCAATCGATATCAGTAAAAAGTCGTGTTTTTAAGCTGAATCAATGTAAACCTGTGCTATTTCTATGACTTTCAACATCTGAGAAATTATTTTCGCTCCTAATGGAGATACTAATATTCATTTAGTTGATGAACTATTATTCTAGATGATAAAAAAATGTTTTATTTACAAAAATTTTATCGGTGATTTGAGTTTTGTTTCGTTATTGTTCATGTGATGAAGTATATGACATCATATCATATCATTCCTTCAATTCTTCTACATCACACCATTTCATGACTCAATTGGAATTTCCCCATCATACCACGCTAGTGACGCTATCGGAATGCTTCATTGTAATTGTACATATAAATACGCATGTATTGTTCTAGTGTTCTGGGTGTATATGCTTTAAGCTTTATTCAGTATAATTGTTTCACGTATTGTGTGTTAATAAACGTACTCACGCATAGTAAGTAATTATAATATTTTATAGCTAGCAAGGTCACAATACAAACAGTTATTTTTATTCTAAACTGAATTTTTAATAAAACTAGATAATATTTTCTTATTGTATTAGATTTTCAATCATTCTTTTCAATTATTAATTTCGTGTAACATACATTGAAGATAAAGTGCTTGTACAAAAACTAACAGGAAATGCCTGAGAAAGTTGAAATATTCAACCGAAAAATATCTGATTTGAATCGATCATTCAAATAAAATTGCAAATCGGTAATGCTACAATTATAGTCACTAGTTCAACCTGTTACATACAACTCTTTTTTTTTCCTCTGTAAACAGCACATATACTTTTATGTATGTAATTAAGAGATCCCACGGTAATGAATGCATACCTTGTATCGACGCAGTGTAACATCTAAATAGAAATAAGGAAACTCAATTTATAGTGCGTATTCAATATATGCTTACATCAAAAGCATGATAAACAAATACCATTTTTGTATTGTCAATGGCACTAATAAAATGAAATTAATTTAGAAAATAAATTGTATAAATGGCATGTTCCTTTTACATTTTTAAGAGTGTGTTAAAAAAAATTATTTTCCACAAAATTCATCAATACAAACAGTAAGAGCATCTTATGGAAATTTATTTCACAGCTCAGGTGAGAAAATCAAAATTGCTTTTATATGATTCAAAGAGCAAAAAACATATGCATACAATATTATATTCTTTATCAATAAAAGCCGAACACTCATTTTCACGAATAGTACGCCTGCATCACCTAAACTAATACATTGTAACTTAAAAGAGAACAGAATCGGTGAGAGTAAACCATAGCGTTGATAAATAGAGATTTTCGGAAAATGTGTTTTTAAAAATGATTGACTATATATTGGACTCTGGATGGCGTAAATGAATTACAATATAAGTCAGAGCTAAAAAACATTTATACAGCTATCTACCAGAACCTATGAATATCTACCAGGGTCTACGAATACCTACCAGGGTGTGGGTGTGAGTGCGGATGTATTTGTGTGCGTATATGAGTGGGTGGGTGTGGGCGGTTGTGAGTGTAAATGAGAATGTCTTCCTGATACCTAGCATTCGCACCCACACCCTCAAGATATTTGTAGACCCCGGTAGGCTGTGTAAGACTAATGTTCTTCCGCTTAGTTCGGATAGGCGAAGGTTTGATTGAAGTCTGAATTACTTTATAATTCATTTGCGTCATGCACTCATATTGGATAGATGGGTAGTATGTATTTAGATAATTATTCTTGGTAACTTATGAAGTACAGACCTACGTATTGTTCCGCTTCGGGGAAATGCATGAAGATCTTGGGATTAACCTTAAGATTTGAGATACCAATACATTGTAAAAAAAGAACATCGGAAAGATCGAAAAAAGATAAACAAATAAGTAAAAAACCTGGGTTTAACTATAGCGGAATGATTGAGTCTCCTCAACATTCCCCTAAAGCTCAAATTCTGGGTCCACTACTGATAAAAAAGTTTTCACGTGACAACATGCCAGTACATGCATTGAAAATCATATTTACGCGTATAATAGAGACGGCGTCGATCAAGTTATAAAACAAACAGAAAAAGATGAACAGAAATATGAATCAACATATAAATTAGACATTAAGACTTGATCTTTCGGAAGTTGATAAAGAAATATTTATATGCAATAAATTAAAGGTAGAAATATAAGAGACATATTTAACTGAATGAATGTAAATCATGAAGAGAAAAAAGAGAAAAAAAAGAAATACCAAGATACTTTAGGTCCAAACGTAACTGTTAAACTTTAATGTGATGAAATATGAAGTTATATCAGCCTATAGATCATCTGATTGTGATCAACCTACTTTAAGAGTCTTCTTTAGATCATCAATATTTCTCTCGGTATATTTGTCACTGATAATTGAGCATGTTGCATCTCATTGACTATGACACTAACATAAAACGCTTCTTATCATAGCGAGTACAAAGATAAAATTGTGAGCATTTGAATCCAGTCTAATTTTTCGGAGACGAAAGATCTAGGTTAGAATAAGAACGGTATGACGGCATTTTAGCATTTCGCCCAAAATTTTCAACTCTCTAGGAAGACCAAAATATTCCATTCTCTAAACATAATATTTATATAACGCGAAAATGTTCGAATACATTTGTCTCCCAATTCAATTGAATCACGAGTCTTTATTGATATAAATGTTACAAAGCCGCTATAATAACATGTTATAATCAAATACATTGAAAATTAGGAGGTTAAAATCAAATACTAGTTTCTACTGAACAAAATTTACTTTGTCTCACAGCTTAATTTCGCAATCGCTTATAAAGCTGTCGGGGATAGCGTAGTGGTTCTATGCGTCTAAATTTAGATATCAGAAGGTTCGATTCCTTCCCCTGACACGGTGTCATCGTTTACAAGATATACGGTATCGAAAGAATAAACAAAAAAGAAGAACAACAATAAAAACGCTGGTTGCGTAATCAATGCCTCGACTTCGATTATATTCTGTTCGTTTCTCTCTTCTATGTGTTTCTTTCTCTGTTTGTTACCGTAGCTCGTATATGTTGATGCCTATGATGTGAAAAATATAAAGAGCATGTTTGAATGCCCTGAAAGATGTTGAAATTTGTTAACCCTGATATGGGAACAATAAATATATATGTTAAAAAAAAATCGCTTATAAAGCTCCAACATAATTCATCAGATATGATTATTTCGAATTCGGTGTGAGTTTTAAATAAATTATTTTATAAATAAATCAAGTTTATTTTAATGTATGTATGTGTTGAAACAATGAGTGAAATGAAAATTTGGACTGGCAAATTAGAAACTCAGATACCTATTATTTTTCTGTTACTCAAATTAATCATTGCAATCAGTTCAATCGATTTACATCTTGAAAATGTAATCAAATCTAAAAATTAAGTTACACTATCTGCAAATTGAACTTTATTGATTCTTTCATAAACATTTTAGTAAGGAAAGAATTTTATTACTCGCGAAAGTTACTACCACGAAATAGTTATCACAAAGACAAATATTGCGTTATCTTGGTTCAAAAGACTTACCCTGCAAGGTATTCAATAACAAAATTTTTGCACTACTGTTTGTTTTTCTCAATAAAAATGTTTTTTATGAAACTTGCTACTTTCTATAAAACTTCAATGAAATTTCTTTCCAAAGAAAATTACCAATATATGTATTGCTTGTGAAATTTTCTTGTTATGACAAGCCTTTTCTTTAGAATAAGCATTCTGCTTAAATTTTAATCAAGGAAGCACATGGTAGAGAAGCTTGAACTTATTATCAATTTCGTAACATTTACTTGCTGACTTTAGTAAGCAGCAGCCTCACGAATCTTTCACTGGCTTAGGCTAATTCAATACCTAGTCATACTATTCAAATGGATTTTTCATTTCGAATAAATTTGTCCCATTGATCTTCACAAGTCATTGTAAGATTCAAATTCAGTGAATATTCAGGCTAACAGTGGATTTTTATACAAGATTTCTTCTTTTCTAAAATAAGTTCTTTTTGACTGAAAAATCAGTCTGGCAGCGTTCTCGTGAACCTCCATCTAGTGACTTAAATCTCTAGTTGGAATAACTGTTCATCAATGACTGCTGTACCTGCTTCGTGCATACGATTGGTATTAATAAAATACCGTTTTATTTCACAAAACAAAACGTCATGAAATTAGGGACGGAACCAGGGAGCGGGGAGGGGGGAGGGGCTAAACCCCCTTCAGTTTTTTCTGATGACACCCCTACATGAAATGTCAAGTGAATATAGTTCGATTGAAATTCAATACAATGAAACTTACAATCAATGCTAGTTTTGAGAATTCTAATTCTGAATATATTCAAATGAAAATAATAACCCAAAATTCCGAGTGTAAAATGCTTATTTCGTATCCCAATGTGTAAAAAGAACAAGATAGATAGAGAAAAATCATACATGCGCTATCATGCTTTTGAAACAGCTTTATATCAAGTTGAACTTCATTTCTACGTCAATGGTACGTAAACATGATTTTATCCGTCTTCTTCGCAAAAAATGTGTTCGCATGGTGATTCAATAAAAGACTCATAAAAAAGCTCATTAGCGACTGATATATTTCAGATTTATGTAGTCATTGCTATCTTGAAAATTTCAACCCGATGCTCAAAGAATGACTAGAAGCTATGAAATATTAGTAGGAAACATTGGTAAATGCTATAATCTTGGTAGTACTCTCTAGCAAAGAATAGGTGCAGAATCTATGTCGTTAAAGGCTTTAGTTATTGGTAGATATCGTTTTGCGTCTCGCTTAGTATGTCCTTTTTTTGGAGCTTTTGTTTTGAGCTCTAGCCAGCAAGTGTAAAACTCCAATAATTTGAAGACACTTAAGCCAAACTGATCTGGTTCTACGAAATACTTTCAGAACTAAGAATATGTTCGGAAAATGGCACCAAATAACGGGTTATTATTAAGTGTATGACAGTTCTTTCGCTCATTTTATCTGAACTTAGATCTCAGAACTGTTATAGCCCTAGTTATTGTGAAGAGTTTTTCACTATAGAGAGTAAAACAATGTTCCACTGAAATGTGAAAAATTCTAATAAAAGCTGAGGGCACCAAACTTATGAGTATCATACACAAGTTTTTATTTTAGAGCGACGATTCAAAAATGCACAAACAATTCAATTGTAGATTTATTGACAGCTTCAGCAGAATAGTTTCGACTGGATGAGAATCAAATAATATGATTCATGCTCAATGCGCCCAAAATACGAAAGAAGACACGATTTAACTTTGGAAAACCTGAAGAAAAATTCCATTCATAAATTATCATAGCTTGTTTTCCATTTGCGAACAAGTAACCATCGTCTGCTAGACTCGTTGAGCGCTCGATTGTATGTTTTGCTCTTTCAATTTAATTTACTGTTTTGCAAGCTTAAACAGGATTAATCTTTAGTATTTGAAAAAAAAGTGAATATGATTGTATATTCTGACATGTGTTCAAGTAAGCAAAGAACTGGAGGGAGACTATAGACGTAACTAGCCAGAAATATCTTCAACGGTTGTTAGTAACAGTCTGAAGCACATCTCATGACTAGCCGTTTTGTCAGGAGTGTATATCAAGATGTGGGTGTGGGATGAGACAATCCCATCCCATTCGTCCCATGAGATGCAACTTTTTAATTTGAATTTCATGCGATGGGATGGGACGGGACGAAACACTTTTTGTCTCATCCCATCCCACGCGGAGCTGTGGCGTGTATATCATCCAATGGTTCTTGACTTTTCTTCCTAGCCTGAAGGGCAATCGAAGAGTCGGTTGTAATTAAGATTGTGGTGAAAACAGATTCAAACTATTCCGAACATCCCTATCGTGATATATACTTTTTTATTTTGTAAAAACATATGTTAAACATTTTATAGTATATTGAAACATGAAATAATAGGAATTATTACCAAGAACAATATTCAACTCGCATCAAGGACTGGTAATTTATATTTTTTTCGAATTGTGAGCTGTACTAAATTTTAAAAAATTAAGGAGCATCTATATCCTTTCATATAATAATTTTATGTTAGTTTATTTTAAATACCAACTCTAACAATTTAAAATAAAATAAAGATAAAGAAATTGTTAAATGAATATACGGTGATTTAATTTTAAAAGTAAGCTAAAAAATAATATGGAAAAATTTAGTTTCTATTCTGTGCAAATATTTGTTTTAGTCAATTTAAAATTTTCAAAAACTAACTAATCAATTCCATGTGATTATAATCACGATATATTTATCGAAAAAGTTATAAAATTTTCTCAACTCATTTTTCCTAGACTAAAAGGATAGGGTCTAGAAACCGTAATTCACCTGTGTCTGTCGGTAACAAATCTTTGGCACCAATGACCATTTTTATAACAGAAATGGCCACTTCGATAGCACATACTATGGGCGGATTTCCTGAATGAGCAGACGGAGTAGTCACTTCTAATAGTGAAGCAAGTGAGGGCGGCAGGCGGATTTCCGATAAAGAACTTTAATTACATCATCACTAAATTTCTCAAACCCGTGATCCAGTAGCTAGGTAAAACGTCATTTATTCCCCTCTCAAAGATACTTAAGCTCCCCTAACGAGCATTATCCAGAGTTCAGTCCATTGATTACGAATCTGAGAGCTCTCCATCCACTGTTAGAAGCAGAACCATGGTTCGGGCACTGCTTCACACCCAAGGGGGAAAAAGCTGATTTAACTCAGCTAAAAATCAAAATTAAATCACTTGAAATCACTTGAAATCAAAAAATCGCTTTAAATCACTTTAAATCATTTTAAATCATTTTAAATCAAAAAAATCGAATTAAATCAAAAAAATCAAATTAAATCAAAAAAATCAAATTAAATCAAAAAAATCACTTTAACTCATTCTAAATCACCTTAAATCATCCTAAATCACCTTAACTCACCTTAAAATCGCGGTAAATCGAATGAAATCAACGTAGGATATCTTATGCCAGGATTCGATTTTTTTCTAAATGGGTTCGCGCAACAATGCTCTTGAAGTAGATCTTGACGAGCTCTATCCGATGTACACCTTTGTTTTTCGAAAGGACCCTCTCATTCTTCGAAAAACTGAAAATACTTCAAAAAGAACAGCAAAACTTACCGAAAAAATTGTAAAACCTGTCGCGATTCGCTCCACGGTGCTTTCAAACCTGGAGACACACCTCTCCAGATAGATCTCGACGAGCTCTATCTGATGGACATTTTGTGAGGTTTGTCGGTCCACCTGCTGACCCATAGAATTGGTAATTAGTGTCTAGTTCATTTTTTTTTCAATTGAACCATTTGCTATTCGCTAAAGAGTGCTATTGAACACCAAGACATGCTTCTTCTCATAGATCTCGGCAAGTTCTATCAAATGCATATATTATCACTGAAGCCTCACCTTAGTATCGCCAAGAATATGCTAAAAAGGTCGTAGGTTCAAGGTGTTTCTTTCAATATTTCGGATCTCAATCAGTTTGTTTTTCTGTAATGAATTTTTTAAGCGCTCTAAGTATATGGAATTTAATTACACCCATTACAAAACATATGCGCAACATTCATTTGTACCGGTGTTTAGATAATTACTAATCTTTAGTTCCAATCTTAGCAATCTTGGAGAAAAAAATTGTACTTTGTCTTCTTTTTGTTTAGTCTGCACAACAAACAAAAAGAGACTGCATCGCTCCGTCGCTGAATTTTTTTTTCCTTTACTTCATGTACACATGACGAGGTGCGAAAAAAAGCATTTTCGTTTTATATTATTTTCTGCAGCAAGGAGTCAACGAAAAAAATTGGGATTCCCGTACTTCAACAATAAGACTTTCGCGATTAGCAAAGGTCTATTGTGCTTTTGCCAACAGACCCCCCTGGACTTTCGCCATTGTCGAATGTCCTATTGGCGAAAATCTTATTGGCGAAGTTCCGACAATCCAAAAGGTCGTTTACACTGTTGTCGCCATATATACACGATATATATGAACACAGGAGAAAACAAATATCTTGTTGTTTTACGTGAAAGAACCGATGGAAAAAAGCCCTCATTAGATCATCGTGCATCTTTCTTTCGCTCTCTCATCGCATGTATTTAAGGAGTAGATCTAGGAATAAGGGGTTGGGGATGAGGATGGATATTAAAGTTTAGGTATAAAAATTAAGAGATTAAGTGTAGATTTAATTTTTTAGGGATGTGTATGAGTTGACAGACAGAGCTGTGGAAATGTCGAAAGAGATTCATGTATAACGTTAGCTCTAAGGCTAAATAGTTAGAAATATATAGATGAGATAGTAAGTAAAGCTCGGATGATCAAACAGACTTTTACGTGTATTGGAATGTGTCTTCCAGTACAGATCCATCAACGAAGTAACAGTGTATTGAACGCAATCGAAAAGCCGTACCACAAAATCTTTTTTCACGTAATAATGAGAAGGGTCCCTATGAAACTTTTGTTCGTACACAATTTCAAAGGGTTTCAATTTCGTAACCAAAATCGGAACCTTTAAAAGTTTAGTGCGGTACCTTCTTTTTACAGTGTGCTGTAAACGATTTTTCTCGTTCTTTCTCTTTTGTGTGTACAATAATACGAAACAAAAAATTCTTTTCCCTCTCCTCATCGCACGTACGTGAAATTAAAAATTTGGGCCAACGGAATCAGTGTGGCCTCTTGTTGTATTTTGTGATCATTAAAGCAAAAAACAACAAATGAACATTTTTTCTCCAACGTTTTCTAGAATTGGGACCGAAAATAACTAATTATCCGGCTACCTGTGCAAATAAATGCATCTCATGTATTTTTCACTCAATGATATAGAATTTCGTCTGCCTGAAACATTCTCAATTTTTCTTTTGAAACAAATAACTCTAATTGAAATCAAAAAATTTGAAAGAAAAACCTTGAATCTTGAACCTTTTTTGTATTTTCCTGGTAACTCGATGGCGTAGCTACAGTAACATGTGCATTGTGTAGAACTCGTCAAGATCTATCAGGATAAGTGTATCTCGACGTTGAAGAATATTCCCTCACCAATCCCGAAGGTTTTAATTGGAAAAAAGAGTAGTTAGGCACTAATTAGCAACTTTATGGGTCATTATATGCTCTAACAAGTTTCACAAGGTGTCCATCGGATAGGAATTGTCGAGATCTATCTGGAGAACTGTATCTCCATATTGGAGAATACGCATGAGGGAATTACGACGGCTTTAACTAAAAACAAAGCATCAATGAAGGTTATAATTAGCAGTTTTCAGAAAAAAGACTTAGACAGATTGAATAAGTGAGGTGCCGATTGGATAGAGCTCATAAGGATCTATCTCGAGAGATATCTTTCATCGTTGGAGAGCATTTCTGGGCGAATCCTAATGGGTTTAATTCATGATATTATTAATTAAAGCCACTAATTAGTAATTTTGAGGGCCATTGGGTGCTCTGACAAATTCAGCGAGGTCATCACCAGATAGAGCTCGCCAAGATCTATCTGGAGAGGTGTGTCTCCGCATTGGAGAACACTCCTGGACAAGGAGGAAAAGCTGATTTAACTCAGCTAAAAATCAAAATTAAATCAATTAAATCACTTTAAATCATTTAAATCACTTTAAATCATTTTAAATCACTTTAAATCATTTTAAATCAAAAAATCACCTTAAATCAAAAAAATCATCTTAAATCACAATATCATAAATCACCTTTTCCCCCCTTGTTCACACCTGTCTTTTGGGTTAATTTTGAATGTTTTTTTTATCATGTTCTCGGAAATGTTTCATTTTTCTCTCATCGGCAACCAACTTTCAGTGATCCACACTCCGTCTTTCTTCCCTCACTTGATCTTCTCCAGCCATATCTTATAAAATTTCAGAATCTGTGCCATAAATAGCCGACTTCATTTCCTGTTCATATACTTGCATATGTGGATTCTGTCAGTATAGAGCCCTGCGTATCGATTTTCGATTCACGTTACTCTTTTTTAGTGAAGATTTACTTAGCATTATACTGTGGTAAACACAAGCAGCATTTTCAATTACAATATAGTAGTATAACATATAAATAATCGCTTTATATTTAATTAAGCAATAAAATATTGAAATCAGTAATAATTAATTTTAGTAATTATTATACTGAATGTGCAATACTTATATTGAATGAGAAATAATTAATTCAGATTAGAGATAAATTGCATACGAAAAATTCAATATAGATGAGTAGTGTCACATACCCAGAATTTTGGAGATGCTCCCACTTCTCGCGCTGGAGATATGACACCCCCAGCGAGAGCCGTATTTATGAACCAGCGGAGAAGTATCATCTCTTTTAGAAATCTACACCCCTCACCCCACATCCACACCTACATTTCTTGCCGTAGATAAAGCTTCTTCCAGTGGACAAGCCGATGCATCTCCAATTTTCGGGATATGTGGCACTGCCGATATGGATTGATCTTTTTGCAAAGATAGGTACGCTATGAATTTCATGAAATAGAATATATAATTTATACAGATTGCTGAATCACAATCAATAGCTCAATCTATTTCTGATTGTGAATGGGACAGTGATATCGATCTACATTCTTCTAATAAACAGCGAATAGGTTTTAAAAGGCAAAAAAACAAAATAGACAACAATGGATTTGGGTCCAGGTCTGAAAAACTTACTGATCCGATGTTGATCGGCAGAAAAATTTGATCAATATAATATTAATTTATCAATTTTTTAAAATTTTCATTCGTTTTATTCAGAACAATTTAATCAGTTGGATACGCGTTGAAGTACGGATTCATACTGAAACGATCAATAAGGCTCTGTTAAGGTATATATGTTAAGACAAACTGGAAAGAAGTGGATTAGCTTTCCGCCACTTTCGGCAATCCTGTTTATTCGTTTCTTCAAATATCCAGAGTGTAATAACTTCATGTACAACACAAGTTCATATAGGAGAGAGATATATTAGGACATTGGAAAGAGAAAAAAGGAGAAGGAGGAAGGAGAATCATTGAAGCCTGCCATCAATATCGGCACACATATTTTTTCGGATCCAACGCGCTCTTGTGTGACGTGTACTTTTTCGCTTAACCCACACCCACACTCTGCGACATAACAAGCAACGTATTAGAGTACGACACATCCGATACATTCTGAAAACGTGTTTCAAACCTTTCATGCAGCGAATTTTTCATTTTTTTCTTCTTTTATAAGCATATCTTTGTAACTTTTAATTTAATTTCTTTCATTTATCCCTATTCTTGGAGCTCAAGGAGATCAGATCCTTGAATCTGGCTGGCCTTGAGCTGGTCTGATCTCTATCAAACCACTCCAGAGTAGTCCTTCCCGATCACCGATCAACGGAGGCATTTTCTCGAACAAAAATATTATTTGAAAAATCGTCTAGAAAAAAACGTTAACAAAAAATTCATGTATTGTATGTTCAAGCGCATTGCTTATATACAGTTATGCGCACATAAGAGCAGTTTGAATAGATAGGCTGTAGACAGAACGCGACAAATTCATTTACGACATATTCTTGCTCTGGAGCTCACGACACAATAACTAACGACACATAAATACGACATATTTTAAATTAGAGTGTACATCCACCCCCTGATCCCGATCTACTTTGATCAAAACTTGATGAATTCTTAGTATCTTCCCGAAAAAAACACCACTGTCCAGAAAACATTTTTTTCGAAAACTGTGAGAAATTAGTCATGGATTTGAGTTTCCCGACCTTAATTAACTTTGGTTGAACTTTACAAAATACCAACATTTTCTAAAAACATCGTTTCTTTCACTGAAAAAAGTCAAACTGCATATTTTTTAAATCTGGCTTTAGATTCCGATTCCTCAATCTCGATAGTCAACACCAAAGTTCAGTATAAAAACTGTGACGTCCAAAGCTAAGGTAAATTTTTATAACATTTTTGTGGAACTTACATATATTTTCGAAGAAAATGGTGAGTGAAAGCTTAAAAGCGAGATTTTTGCGGCTCCCCACCCCCTCTCCATTCCAGGCAATAATGAGTTTAAAATTGTGCTAATTAGGAGCTTGACTAATTACGCTGCTATTTCTTCCTTTTTCATTCCCGACTACACGAAAAAAAGCAATGTTTGCGCATTACAGGCCATAGTAACTAGCATCTGTCATTGTTAAATATACGAGCTAACAGTTAATGCACAATTACAGACATAAGCAAATAGGCTATGACCTAATTATAGGCTTTGGAAATCAGGGTAGATTTTTCAGCTGAACTATTTTGAATTATTTTAGTAAGCCGAGGGAATATATGTGAGTTCTACATTTTAGCCCCAAAGGGGCTGCGCTAACAAGTTTTTTTAATCTGTCCGAAACACAGAGATAAACGCATTTTATTTCATATGACCTCCCTGACAGTGAAGGGAATAATATGTCGATACATAGGTCTATTGATGATTACTATCTTCCTAGAGCATCGTAAAATCAATTAATACAACTAGAGACAATACCTGAGTATAGTTGTTTTGTAATCATCGCAAGTCACTTGTGTGCAAGCAACACGAAAAATGAATTTGAATACTTGTGCTTGAATGGCTTCTATTGTAATCATTTACATGAGTAATTTATATAGTTTTTCTTCTAAACTGCATGAAAGTAACGTATTGTCTATCAAATTCCATTAAAATGCATTGCTAAAAAGAATTCAATTAGGTAGACAAACAGAAGTAATAAAACGTCCAGCTAAAGTATCTTTTGATCATGTACATTTTGTTTTTTTTCTGTTGCTTTTTTCACTCGCTCAGTAACAATTAACTAACATTACCGTATACCAACATGTTTTTCTCATCCATTGCATGAAAAAATAATCAAACGTACATGGATGTTTTTTTTGTACACTTTGTTCTTATGACCAATATTGCCCAAGAATTCAGCATGTTAGTAATTTCGAAAGTACCAAACTGATGTGGATGTAGATATTTAATTTCATTTCTCGTCACGTAATCAATTATGTGGTGATGACCAAAATTATATTCACACTAAGTTTTATCATCTGACACATTTTATTGGCAATTTTCAAAGGTAATTTAAACTTGCACTTTATAAAATATCCACTCAAATGTCTAAACTTCACACGAAGTATTGTGAACGACATGATCGTCGTCAAACTGAAGATAATGAGTGAACAAAAAGCAATATAATCATATTGAACAAATTACTGATGATCTAAAGTTCTTTAAAATTCGAAATAAAAGCTGATGCACACTATTACTTTCCCGGTAATAATTTCGTTGTTCGCATTATCGAGAAACAGGAATGATTTCGGCAACGGACATACCCATGTCGCTTTTTTTTATCAAAGCCGTCAGTTACCGCCGGTTCAGCACGGTTTCTCATAGCTTATCGTTTTTCTATTAGTTTTTCTTCAAAATTAATATTTTTAGTCCAATAGTAGTGGATTGCAACTCACAAAAATGGAAATAATTATTCCATACTGCATTCCCTGATATGTCTTAATTAATTTTCCTATTGGCTAAGTCCTGAACGAACAACTATTTTTACAGCATCATCTTTAATAAATCGTAAACTCGAAAACTAGGTGATTATAGATAATGTGGCAAATACCTGCGGTTTCAGCGCGTTTACAATTACAAGAGGATCGCGATTTTAACATATTTTGAGCGGTTTTCTAAGAGTTTAAAATTTTCCATCCTTTCTGATACAGAAAAATTTCGCTGCGGAACCGTAATATACCGCTCGGTTAACCACCGGTTTTAGAGCGGTCTGCGTGCCATGGGTAGTGACCATCATGAACATTTTTACTTCCAAATAATCTTATCTAGAGAGATGCTCTTTGTGTCTGCTCGGGTCACCCAGCAGACCATAGATCATTTCTGTATGTGTTACAGGGATGGTTCAGCATTTAGAATCTAAATGAGGCCACAGGGTTTCTCCACTCGAAATTCTCCAATAAAACTTTTATCGAACCGTTAAGAGAATGTCTTTTTTAATTCCAGTAAATAACCAAAACAGTGGATTAAAAGAGATATGACCAAAAGCTCTGACACTTTGTTTTCTTTGTTCGTTCTTCGATCAGAACTATCAACATTATAGAAGTGTTCCAAGATTGCCAACGCTGAAACTCAAACAACTTTCACATCGACACCAGTGCTCATTTTTCTCTCGTGTGAAATACACGACAAATATTATTCCATTCAACCAAGTTCAATGCGAAAAAGCGGGACTTTTAGACAGCTTTATAAAAACATAGGACACTTAACACATTTGTCGTGAAATGAAAATCATTTTTTCAGATATTTTTAAATTCTGTTCTTTTTGTAGTCTCTTCGAGAAAAAAAATTTCAGTAAAAAACAAATCAATGTCGCAGGTGCACATGTTGGGAACATTTGTTTTCAGATTCAATTCAGAAGAGGCTATTCGATACTTCTACCATTGATGTGTTCATGCTTCCAATGATAATTTCAAAACGAACCTGTTTACAAAAACTGCAGCAGTCTTTCAAGTTGATCATACTCAGACAGTTGTTAAATTTTCGTGTAGCGGAAAAGTTTTGATATTTCTCTTGAAATTTTTTTTGTTGAAAACTATCGCCTGAGTCCGGATTTTTTGGAAGAAGCTATTAGGTTCTCTGTATCACACGGCAAATCATATCTTCTAGTAAGGATGAAAAAACAATTTCCGATAACTGAGACACTCACCTCCTGCTCGGGACACCCATATACCAGTGCACAATACATTTGAACCCAATATATTATCGTAGAACGTTAAGCCCAAAATTAAATGAGACTGAGCCTCATGGACCTTAGTGACTCCGGCACCATTGTTGACGCTCATTAATACGTTCGTTGCTTTAATATCAGGTAAAATATTAAGTCATACATAAATCTGACCATTAATCTGAAAAAAGGCTTTTTTTCAGCTAACTTCCATGGTTTTAAGATGTAATATAATAGGTAGCCCAGAAATAATGATGGGTTACGTAGGTTTTGAATATCTCACTCAGTTTTGATGATGAAGAGCTGTTGATAGATTTAAAAGGTACCCTGTCAAATTTTTTACAAGACCTGTACCAAGTGTTTGTTAGCAAAGCGAAGAAGCAATATGAAAACAAGAATACACAACACACTCAATAGAATCAACTTTTTAAGCTGAAAAATTGTTTCTTATATTGGGTTCGTCGGCGTTTGATGGCAAAAATACAAAAACATAGGAATATGTAGCTCTTGGGAAATCTCTATCGATTCATCTTATATTGAATATTTCATAATCATCCTTGCGACGTACTACAATAATTTTCTTTTTCAGATTTTCGAGAAATTAGCTGCTGCAGCCAATGATTTCGTAGTCCCTGGGAGAAGAGGCATAACTAACCCAAAATAGTATCTTTGTGCTTCGGATTTTCTTCTTCAAATAAGCTGGCGAAAAGCAGCACATGGAAACCATTTTTAAAATGATTTTGAAACGTCCGAATTTTCGATCTTCAACTTGGTTGTACCGAACTTTGAATGATACAGCAAGAAAAAGCACGCTTTAAAGTACTCGAAAGTATCTTGACTATCGCTGTTTTGTTCTCAAAATTCTAAAAACAAATTTCAACTTTATATGAAAAACGGTTTTCAAAGTTGGTCCTTTTAAGTGTGTTGCGTATTGTTTTTTTCATATTTTTGCTTAACGTTGTCAAGAAAAACGTTCAATACAAGTCTGGTATAAAATTTGATAAGGCACTTTATAAGTCTACCACCAGCTTTCCATGATCAAACTGAGCGAAATACTCGAAAAATACGCAACCCTTAATTATTTCTGGGCCATTTGTTTGTTCTGAATTAAGTTGATATGTATAAAAGTTATTTTTCTTCAGATTTCTCTTTTGAATGAAAAAAAAATCAATTTTCATCCAAAATAGCTGTTGACAGCTTCATCGTATTCATACAAAAACAAATTGTGCTATGAGTCCTTGTGAGTCGATGACTGTTTTTATGACACTGGGTTGCTTCCACCAGTTAAAATGCCGTGACTTTTTGTGGAGAATACTTTTGTGCACTCACGAAGTGTAGATGTATTCAATATGATTCTCCTTATTGATTAAAATTAATTTATAATGAAATTTCGAGCTTTTAAGCATTTAATAGTGCTATTCCAATATATAAATAATTATTACTGATGTATTATTATTACGATGTAAAATAAGCTCCACAAATGTACCGATTTTTTTTATATTTTGAAAATACTGCTCAAATAAAAACTTCGCTGAAACTATTATAAATGATTCTATGAAAAGGAAAATGGTTTCAGTTTTCATGTTTATTCATCATCTTTAACTGGAATATTTAGTCTCTTCAACATATCCGAAAATCTATATTTTAATCAGTTTGAATAGTTTTAGAGGTTTACCGGTATTACATCGTTCAGGTTAAATCAAATATGGAATAAATCACCTTTAAAAAAAATCTATTTGAAGCTCATCCATTTATTCCATTCATGTTGAAAAGCGTACTAGGCTCTAACTCGTATGTTAGAATGTCAAATGTGGTTCTTATCCATTTTAGATAGATTGTAGAAAGGAGTTCATCTATCTTGTTTTGTTTATAGAAAAACTAGCAAGTAGCGTAAATCAATTCGCAGAGATCTAGACTGGCAGAGTTTGTACTTTACAATGCACGAAAAGAGGAGAAAATTGGTTGTTGATTGCAAAAGGGAACCATGAAATTTCCCGAGGGACGAGTTCGCCCACACCGCAGGCAATAACATAGGTGCTTAAACATTCTCATCACCAGAGAATTTAGATCTCAGATAGCTACAAAAACATCCGGCTCACAGATTTTGAAATGACAGTTTCTAGACCCTATCCTTTCAGTCTTGGAGAAAAAAGTAAAAATTTAGTTATTCTTCATTTTTAAAACGCAGCATCGATAACGAATTCACACTTACCGATGCTCGAATAGATTGATAATTTGATTGTCGATACTCAAAATTTATGTCATTTAACAAAAATATTGCGCTTTTCTACTTTTATTGGGAACTATTTATTTTGGTAGAACATAAGACAAAACGACAACATTTATTACAATGTAATCGGTAGAATACAAATCAAAGGAAACTTCTGAATTATAACGCAACCACAAAAGAACCACTATGTCAGCGAAGGATTTTCAAGAGTCTCCATTTCTTCGACAATCACAGTGTTTTCATTAGACATTTCTTTCGTTTCTTTCTGCTCGTCTTCATCTATTTTTTTCTATAAATATTTCTCTACGATGTCATTTAAATCTACATGTAATCAGAGACATCGATTATTTGATGCCCGCTAATTTTTGAACTGATTATCATGGGTCTATCGCTTTCTCCCCAAGTTATAGTTCCATGTTCGATGTTTCTCTCTCCATCAATCCAGTCACCTTTAAATTTTCTACCAGATTTAAAATAATAAGTACCTTCTCCATGCATTTTACTAGCTTTGAAGCCTCCCTATAGATATTTAAAAATCTCATAGTATAAATTCAAGTAAACGGCTAAAATATAAAAATATGTTGATGAAAGATTTTTGAACAGTTCATCTCAAATCGATCACCACTAGCGAAACTAAAAATACCTTGGCCATCCTGCTTATTCATGACCCAACCGCCCGTGTAAGTGTCACCATTCGCAAAATAATATGTACCCTGCCCATGCATATGATCGTTATAAAATTCTCCTTCATATTTGTCGTTGGCCCAAGTAGAGTTAGGACCCCAAATGATAATACCCTGACCTGATTTCTTGTCTTCGAACCAATCACCCGTGTAATTATCACCGTTAATGTAAGTATAGGACCCTTTTCCGTGTCGTTGACCGTTTGTATACTGTTCCTCATATTGATCACCATTTGTGTACGTAAAGATGCCTTCACCTGTCGGTAGATCTTCCACCCAATCACCAGTATATGTGTGACCATTTGCATAATTCATTTTACCTTTACCATGCTTCTTGCCATCTTTCCATTCTCCTTCGAAAACATTCTTTAATGTTGTGTATTATTTGAAGATTGATCGATGAAGCACATAAACTCAGCTGAGTTCGACATAATATTTGGATTTGCAATCATATTTATTTCCAAGTTCATCGATTTGAACATGAATAATCGACAGCTTGTCGTTTCTCATCATTTGACTTAGACTATATATGAATGAAAACAGAGGCCTTATGGCCTGCGGGATAGTACAGTACTATTTCATAATTCAAAAGTAGTCCATGCTTCTATTTTAGAATTAAAAAGAAATAAAGCCAATAACAATATGATAAGGTGCATCAGTAATAGAATTAGCCATTTTTTATAACTTTTAGATATTGAAGTTCTAATCAAGCAGTTTTTTGTGACAGAATTTGATGCTTCTCCGCCATTAGTATCAGTTATTTCTTGCAAATACACGATATATATCAAAGACATCGGATCTGGAAGGTCATTTCTTAAGAGATGAACTCGAGTGCCCGGACAAAGAATAACTTCATGTTGATCTGGAGAATTCGAATAGTTTGATATATTCTTTCCAGTGGCTGTTTCAATCTTTAGTAACCTTGAATTTATTTGTAAAAGCTCTTTAATAACATCAATTGATGATGAGCATGAAGTAATACTCCAGCAGATAGTTTCATCATTTTTGTTTAGTTCTTTTGTCATATTTTCTGGGATACTTCTCCATACATTTGTATGAGCATTTGGTAATTTATTTACAGCAGTATAGAATAATTTAAGATAGGGAAACCATAACTTTGAAGTTGATTCTTCTTGCGAACGAAAATCTTGACTAATAAATTGATAAAGAGTGGTACCATCGAATTCCATCGTATATAGAAAGATTGCAGCTAATTCATCACGCGTAAGATTGTGTTCTGAGGGAAAGTTGCAATTCTGTTTGGCTGTTTGAATGATTTGATCTAATCGATCGATTCGCGTTACAAACAGTTCGAAACATTGCTCAAGAGTAACTAGCTCATTCGTTAGATATTCATTAACGGTTGGAAATAGTTGTGGGTTATATTCATCGTCAATGAAACGAAAATTTTTAACAGCGTGTGAAGGTTGCATCGAATCAATCATCATCTGCAATAAGTGCTAAATGTATGTTTTGCTGTTGTTATTGCTCGCAACGTGTGTATGTTGCTTGCTCCTTGTATTTTTCCTCCTTACTACATTTATGTTTCGCTGTTTACGACAAAAAGTGCATTATAAGTGAAAAGTGTGTGCGCATAAAAAAACATACTATACAAGGATAAGCAATATTGATTGCTTTTGCAATAGCCATAGTGAACGATTTTAACAAAGAATTCTGTCCTACAACAGACCCGACACATAATGCAATGACGGCGAATTATCCTTCATTTAGAACGGCATTGTCTTAAGTTAATTCAAGTACAAAAGCTTGTTAGCACAACCCCTTTGGGGCTAAAGTGTGGAACTCACATATGATTTTTCGCCTAATTTACCTATACATAACGTGTAGTGCGAAATTTGCTGCAAGAAAATCGATCGATAGAAATTGTCTTATTTAGTTTTTACATGCTTGCTAATATCTGTAA